>JARJDX010046716.1:0-14160 GCA_030264735.1 Gymnusa sp. GC000175 | reverse complement strand
TGTGGGCGCGTTTTTGTGGGCAAGGTTTCTCAAAAACCATTAAAGATATTACCACAAAAATTCATATTTAAGCTTTTAACAATAATTGGAAGAGCCTAGTTACTTTTGGCTGAAATCCACCAAACGGAAGTGGAAGTTTATTGCTTAGGTTTTTCCGTTTTTTGCAAATATTTAAAGAACCATCAAGTTAATGGAAATAACATAAAAGTACAAAAGTGTCTAGAATTAAATTTAAAACAAATTCTGTTATTATTTTTTCAAAATTTTACATTTTAAAATCTGTATGATAAAGTCAGGTGGTGGTGACCACATTTTTTTATTGAAAATTGATTGAAATGATATATCCACCGTTTGAAGGTGAATATTTCAACTTAAACTTTTGCCCAAAAAATTTTATCATTTGATATCTACAGGGTACACCAGAGGCGTAGCCAGAAATTCCACAAGGGGGGGGAGCTAATTTCATAATTCCATTTTCAGAAGAATCTGTCTAAAATATAATGAAACATTTTGATGCAAAATATGTGCACAGATGGTTATTTTGCGTAATCCAACGCAATCCATCACCAGCTGACGTAAGGCTTCGCCTTGAAGGACGGGGGGGCTGCAGCCCCCTAGCCCCCCCCTCAGGCTACGCCCTTGAAGTACACCGTTCTTATTATTAAAGATAGAGACTTTGTTAAATGGACAATGTCGTGTAGATATCTGTGTTAGCTTAGATTCTGCTGTGAAAATTTTAAAATTCCAAACAGTTTGGAAATTATTTAAAAAAATGAAAATCGCGATTTTTTTTAAAGTAAAATTTCTTTGTAATTATAATAAAAATAAAAAAAAAAGTTTTATATGAAATTTACTCAATTCAGGGGTTTAAAACTGCTATTCCAAAAAAATGTCAAAAATTTGAATAAAAATGTCAAATAATAACATTAAATAGCCAAAAATCTTGATAATAATGCCAAAAATAAAAATATACCTATTTAATCACAAAAACAAAACCCTTTAATGAAAATGTTTAAAATATCAATTAAAATTCCAAAAAATCGAAAAATTTTAATAAAAATATCAAACATTAAATAGAAATGTCGAATATCGTAGAAATATCTTTTTAGCATTGTGATTGATTGATTATTTACACAATACAAGCAACAGTTAGCTATTGATTTTTTTTATAAAGTGAAGTGGATTTTTTTCTGTAAAAATAAATTATACACAAATTTTGTTCCTATAATTTGTTCAAAATTTAAAATTTTAAGAACTCATTGTTCATCTCAAATTAGTAAATGAATGTCGTATGGTGACCACACCTCCATTTTTTTACTGGTGTGTTTGTGTTAGTTAAATTCAAATCAAGTGGTCTTATTTTTTTTATCTAGCACTCTCATGATATTTTATAATTTATGTTTTGTTATAGCAACTGTAATAAGAGTTTTGTATTTTTGTGTACTTTGTTATATTTTATTAATAAATGTTTTATATATCTCATTTCGCGATCCAGCAGCCGTATTAATAGTTCCTAGCAGGAATTTTTATAAATAATAATAATAATGACTGGCAGAAAGACCTCGGTCATTATCCGTTTGTGTAGTGATGTTTGTTATTATACACAAGATGCGTATAAAACATTTTCGAATTTTTTCTTTTAATTGGATTATTTTTAATCGACGATTGTAATTACCACTGTTTTGAATTAGAGTTTGTTTTTTTCGTGCGACATATCAAACTTGTTAAAAAATTTGAGTTTTTTTTATTTGGCGAAGTCGCCGATTGCGTTTTTGCGTAAAACGGCAAATTTCCTAAAAATCTGATAATTAAACCTTGTGGCTGGGGTTTTAAAAGCGTTAATTAGCATTTTTTTTCGGGTAATCGCAAAGAACATTAAACAGGAAAGGTTTTCATGCACAAAAAATTCAATTTTCCGCGGGGGAAAAAGTTATTGAATTTTTCGTTTCAATTTGTTTGACTAATTCCATTTTTAATTGTTACAGGCTTTAATTATGCCTGCTAATTCGTTTCTTCTGGATTTTTGTAGAGGTGATTAACTGCTGAATATTAAGTGCCAAAAACATTTTTAAAAAAGATCCCAATTTGTGTGATTTTTGTGTAATTAAACGTGAAACTTAATTTGTTAATTACTTCTTTTAATTAACGATTTTAATAATATTAGACCACGATATTTGTGCAAAATTTAAAGGCTCTTAATTTGCTGTATTTACTTTTCCGTAGCTTCAATATTTACAATTTTATTTGCAAAAAACTTGAACGTTTCATAATTTATAATTTAGAATTTAGCGGCGGATCGTCGGAATACCTTTCAAATTAGAATTCTCACCTTAATTAGCCCCGCTAACTAATTGCTTTTAGATCACTGCAAAGGTGATTAAATGTAGTATATTTTCAGCCAAATACATTTAAAAAAAACCCTATTTGTATGACTTTTGAGTCGTGAAACTTAATTTTTTAATTACTTCTTTTAATTAACGACTTTTAAAAAGTTAGGGCATGAAATCTGTGCGGCGGTTAAAGATCTTTCATTTGGTGTATTTATTTTTGCTGTAGCTGCAATAGTTTCTATTTTATTAGCAACAATGTAAAAATAAAAATATTACTTATGGCTGGCAAAATTATGGCCAGTTTCTTACTAGTGTCAAAATTATGTATGTATTAATGTAAACGAGCTGGCTTCTCAGTCTAGGTCTAAAATATAGACTAGAGACTGCTCAGTTACTATTCGTCCGAAACTTTTTCAATGTCACTCACTGCAATGAATTATATTTATAATTTACCTTCATCCGAATGATCTATCTCTATATGAAAATTTTTTCATCTTAAGAATTAAACAATTTATTTTTATATTTTTTGAACCACCCGGCACTAAACGTGCTAATGCTTTTGGATATTATTGAGAGTCGCATGAGGTGTTATTTTCTCATCAAGGCGCTCTTCGCATTTAATTAAACACTCCAAGTGATTAGAAAAATTGTGCCACTGGGGAAATGAAGCGGGCATTATTAAAATGTAATCCCTTAATGGCTCGCGCAAATGTCTAATTAAGGTTCAATTTCTCAGCGCTCTGAGTCCATTTGCATAAATTAAAAGTAATGCGATTTTTTTTTGCTTGGTTCTCCATAAAATATAAAGTTTATGCAGTAAACTTTTTGTATTAAATCATAATTTCGCAGTTCATTTCGTTCTTTAATTTTACCAATTTTTAAAAACATACAGTGGAACTTCCCTAAGTCGAATCATAACAGTTAAACAAATTCGAGTTACATAAATAACTACAAAATACGATCCTTATGCAAAAATTTGCGAAAAAAATCGAAATATTTTACTATTGAAGTTCCGAGTTATGGAAGTTCGACTGTAATTTGGATAATTGATAATTATTAGATTTTATTAGACAATAAATACGGTAAAATCTCACTTTATTTCATGTGATAAAGTAATATTTTATTGCGATAAAATATTACTATAATAATAATAATAATAATAATAATAATAATAATAATAAAGGTCAGGAACATGTGGAAGTTAAATAAAGTTTTTAATTGTACTTAAAGTACTTTCTGCTACTGGAGTAATCAATCCTAAGAGCATTTCATGAAAATTAATTATTAAGACAAAAAAAATTATTTATATTTTTCAAAAAGCAGTTATTTTAAATTAACTAGAATAGTAAGAAGATTCCTAAAATTAGATGAGAGGGCTTGGTTTGTATCCCGTACCTCATGTTGTTACACCAGCTAAAAATAGCTGAGGCGGTGAAAAATAATAATAATAATAAATGCAAAACTCAAAGTATCAACAAAGAAAAACAAGAAATCGCCCTGGAAATTCATAGTTAAGCTTATAATAAAATTTGGGAGGTCCCAGTGACTTTTGGCTGAAATCCACCAACCGGAAGTTGTAGTTTATTGGTTAGGTTTTTCGTTTTGCAAATATATATTTTGCAAATATTTTAAAAACCTTAAGTTTCTGGAAAAAACAAAAGTGTTTCGAATTAAATTTGTTGCAGAACTAAACTGTCATTATAATTAGCTGACAATTATAGAAATATGGTTATATATCGGTCAAAAGTGACAGATGTCACTATCGGAGTTATTACCATATTCATATTTCAACAAAATAAAATTGCAGACACTACCAACCTAATTAGTTGATAATCAACGAAATATACCTATGTTTTGGTCAAAAGTAACGGACATGTCTTAAACTCGTAAATAATTTTTTTGCAAATACCAGAACATAGAGAGTGGTTTGCAATAAAAAATATTCCTTGCAGATTTAATTGATCATATAAAATAAGGGCACCTAATTATTTTTTTTTAATTCAGTTACATTTTATTTTTAATTTAATTTTTGCCTGAATAAGTTTCAATTAAGATTGGTTATCCTTGACACAGAAATCGAATGTATTTAAAGTGAGTCGTTGGAACGACTTGCGAGAGAAGTGAACGACCCGACCCGATGCGCGGTGCGAAAGTATATCAATCAGCTGATCGATTTATGCGTTCACTTATTTCGCACACGAATAATTACCAAGCAACCCCCAATAGCACACAAACACAAACTTTCTACTTATATTGGAGAAGCCGAGCGTGAAATTTATTCAAATTCTATGTTTGTGTGCGTTACGAAAAAAAAAACATTTGCAGTATCCATAATGAAAAACAAATCACGCGCGGCAACAATTTTCAAAGGATTTCGCATATAATAATTTTGCGTAATCAAAAATTCTTGATTAATTCTGCTTTAATTTTCATTGATAAAAGTGCAATAAAATGAATTTTTTATGGCTGGCGACGATATTCTATATCACATACTTGGTGTATAACAAGCAAACAAATTCCAGTAAACCGCTTTTGTTTTATTATTGGTTTTCAATTTCATGTCGCTGACGCGCACTCGATCAAAACGAACGCCGACCGACTAAAGACGGAGCAAACAAAATCTCGTCGTTTGTAAATATTTGTCCGAGTTATGTGATTCATATGTGACCTTAATATAAATATTTATACAGTACAGCCTATTCACACCATTAATGCATTTAAAACACTTAAAACGCAACCTTGGTGTATTGGAGTTTAATTTAAATTGAGTGGCTTGATGTTGCAATGTATGCAACCAACATTACACCGGAGTGCGCATTTTTTATGGGCGTCAAAACGCCAAGGTGATTATTTACATGTGGACCTACTCAAGTTTCTCACAAATATTAAGAAACAAAACTGCAAACCAATATTTACATAAATATTTTATTTGGGTAATAAATATTTTGATGGGATTTTTTATGCAAACGATTATTAATCAATCGGGTTCTGGAGAACGGTTCTAAAACTTTTATAATAATGCTTTCGCTTTGTAACCTACTTAGTTTCTTTGCCAGATTGGCAAGATGTTTTTAAATATTACCAGCAACTTCTTACTTGATTATATTAATATCTGTTAAACGGCGTCTTGGAAGGTTCGCGTACTTTTGCAACACTTTTAGGATACCAGAGGATTTTATTGAATCAGGTTATGGTAATTTTTGTCAATTTCTGAACGTGTAGGCAACCCTTTGAGTTCTTCTCGAAACGCTGCACTACTTACCAGATTACTTCAATTCCCGAACGCAAATTCGTGGTCTCCAAACCCGCAACTTTTAAATTTAAATCCTAGTGCTCTGCTGTTAAGTAATTTTTTAAGTTAATGTGTTCTTAATTATTTAACGCGATGCTTATTTATTTAAATTTTAATTAGGAGAATTTAATTTAGAACAATTAAAGGCGAAATAATTGCTGAACCACGCGCATTTAGTGCATACGTTGATGCTTGGTTTATTTGTAATTATAAACAAACAATGGCCATCTGTATCGAGTTACAGTTGACGCTATTAAATTTATTATAAGCGAGTTAGTAGTTCTTAGCACGTGCATCGTACAGAAAATTACTTAAAAAAGGTGGAAGCATTTAAACCCAAAATTGATTAGCAAACGTGTGAGTAGTTCTTTGAAAAACAAATGATATGTCGTGGAAAAGACAATTTGAGGAATTTAATCTTGGTAAGGAGCTTGGACACAGGCTCTTATTAAGATCTTATTCGGTACGTATACAAAAAGAAAAACATTTATGTCGCCACGTTCCTGATTATTAGGGAACTAATGTTATTTATCTATGTGAAATGAGTTAGAAAGATGAAAATTTGTATAAAAATGCATTGAAATATACATATAGGCGATTCAAGTAAACCAAAATTAAGCCTAGTCACAGAAATATTCACAAAAAAGTACTGAAAGTCTATTATTGTATTGTATTGTATTGTATTGTATTAATGTGTTATAACTTATAACCTTATTTTACCCACTTGGAGCACGAGCTTCTCCCTAAAATATGGCGGGAAACATTAATTTAAATCGCCTTAAAACAATTTTACAACTACAATATTAGATATTATTTTCATTCTTTTATGGCACTTCAACTTTATGTAAGTTAAGAACCCAGCAACCAATTCCTTTCATTTTCTTTCATAGTTAAAGTGTCTTCTTCAGTTTTTCACGCCAATATTTCGTTGGATTTTATTCACTGTATCTAACAACCAATGCGTTCTTATTTTTTTCTATTTTCAATAGGTTTGCATTCAGTTTATAGCACTGCTACTCGTTGTTTTCATTAAGGGAATTATTAAAATCACATAATTTATCACGTTAAAAGTTTTATTACATCTGAAGATCTAACCGTAACCGGTTATATGTAAAAAAATTTAAGAAACTATTGGGGAAATGTAAATTTGACCGTTTCCAGACTTTTTGTCGACCCTGTATATAAATAATTATTTTTTTATATCTATGTTTTAAATTTGGTTTTTTTTCTTTCAGGAATTGGGGTCACAGCCTTTACCCACGCTAAGCGATGACGGTGAAATGTTGCCTCTGCCGCGTCCTCGTTCGGGAACTTGGGGTGCAAAAGATAGTAAAAAGGAATCAAAATCTAAAAAGGACAAATCGGCGAAAGAAAAGGAAAAGTCCGAGGCGAAAGAGAAAAAAGAAAAGAAACGTGAAAGAGATCGAGCGTCGAGGAGTGGATCGGCTTCAAGATCTAGTTCGGCTGAAAGGCGGAAATCCGGCGAAGATGTTCAAAGTCCCAAGAAGACCGGAATGTTGGAAGCTTTCCGAAACAGATCCCATTCCGATGCGAGCAAAAAGAAGGGATTGGCTCTTATGGCCACCATGAAAAGTGCCATGTTGGTGGGTTTGCAAACAATTTTTTATTAATATAATTATAGATGCGGTTCTCTCTTAAGTTTTTATAATGTTTTAAGTGATTGGTCGCAATTGAAATTAGCACGGTGTTTTAAAAGAAAAGGTTAACAGTTTGCGTTACCATAATAGATGGAGCTTAATAAATTTTTAAACAGAAATGATCTGTGAAAATTTTTAAGCATATTATGGATGAAAAGTAAAAATTGAAAAAGAAATATTCCCTTTTTTCGGGCTAAATTTAGTTCGGCGGGAAAGTAATTTTGATAAAAAATAGCTATTTTTCCCAAAAATGTACGGCTTGCAAGTCCTAATTCTAATTGAACCGAAGATAGCAAAACATATCATCAAAAAAGAGGGAGAAAATAAAAAATCCGTGACCAAAATGTGTATTTGTCCTCTGCATCTACATGTAAGTCTTTCACGATGCCGTATCCCGAGCTCAATAGTTCAAAAACTGTGAAAGGAGTATATTAAGCGGGAAGAACTTTGATTAGCAAATTTATTCTTAATATTTTAGATTTTAGTAAAATTTTTCAAAATTTATAACTATTCATAAAATTTTAATAACCACTTAACCGTGTAGTAGGTAGGCAACCCAAACGACATTTGGAACTTCAATGTCGATTATTAAGTGCAGACAATGACATGTTTAAATATTTAAAAAAAAATCCTTAATGCTTAACAATGGCGTCAATGGTTAGGTTAACAGTGCCAACAGGTATTAGTTGGGTGGCCTAACTACGAAGTTACGTGGTTGTTATTCATTTCTGACTCTGACGGTATCAAAAGAATAAAAAATGCAGCATAATACTTTTTATTTTCTTATTAAATTAAAATCTTATCATAAAATAAGAAAAATCTTAATTATTTTCAGCATACCGGATTAATGCACGGCCGACCGAAAGCACCCAGAGATGGTTCTGCCCATCCTGTAAGAGACGGCAGTTCGCACACTCAATATTACCACACTGTCACCGCCGCGTCATCAAGCAGAAACCCAGTGACGAAGGTGATGGATATATTTAGAAACAGATCACACCAAAGCGTGCCGCCCGAAGACAGACGAAAGGTAAGAGATTTTAGCTTTTAATCCCTATATTTGAAAGATAACAGAAAACAGTGGTTTCCAACCTTTAGATATCAATCTACATTTATCTAGCTACGTCCCAAGTGGTCGATCTTGATAATATTGTTATTAGGTATATATTTTAGGAAGACTATGAAAAATACAATTTACATTACGATATCTTTCTTGTAATTCTGTAACAAATAATATCACTATCCGGCTTAATTTATTGCCTCCTTTTATACGCACTTCTTAAGGCAGATTTAATATAAAAACTTGTATTGCAAAAGGTTGGAGACCACTGACTTAAAAGATTAAACAAACTGTTTGGTGGACTACTTAACTTTAAAAAATATTTGATTACCTAACCACTGTTTGGGTGCTTTATGCATAATTGCTTGGTTATTTGGAAGATTCAACCGCCTTTTTGGCAGCTTCCGCAAAGTTTTTGGCTTCGATAATAGCCAATCCCGATTCTCGTAAAAGTTTCCTCGCCTCTTCAACATTGGTGCCTTCCAAGCGTACAACGAGCGGAATTTTTAAATGCATGGAATTCGTCGCGTTGATGATTCCTCTCGCTATGATGGCACAATCCACAATTCCGCCAAAAATGTTGATCAAAATTACGTTTACGTTCACATCGTCTGTTAAAATTTTGAATGCAGTGTTGACCTGATCTTCCTGAACACCTCCTCCCACATCTAAAAAGTTTGCGGGTTTCCCCCCATAAAGTGTGATAATATCCATGGTGGCCATGGCTAAACCAGCTCCATTCACCATGCATCCAATTTTACCTTCCATACCTATATAACTCAAATCGTGCTTGGCAGCTTCCAATTCTCTTGGGTCAGTTTCATCGTAATCATCTAAAGCAAAAACCTGTTTCTGTCTAAATTTTGCGTTGTCATCAAAGATAATTTTTGCATCGACTGAAATGACCTGCCCCTCATCCGTTTCCGCCAATGGGTTTATTTCCAATTGGATTATATCCAGCTTCACAAACATTTCCCAAAGTTTTCCTAATTCATAAGCCGCTTTTTTCGTTAAAGGCCCTTCAAATTTCAAAAATTTTGCAAGATCCTCAGCCATTTTATCTTTTAACCCCGCACGCATATTTATTGTTTCACGCTTGATCAATTCGGGATTTTTTTCAGCCACTTCCTCAATATTCATTCCACCAGCAGGCGAGGCTATAATCACCGGCCCTCGCATAGTTCTATCCAAAATTATGCACACATATGTTTCCCTTATTATATTCACGCTCCGCGCCACCATAACTTTGTTGACCTCCATACCTTCCTTGGATGTTTGCGCTGTGATTAGTTTAAAGCCCAACATTTTATTAGCAATCTCGCTCACTTCCTTTTTGTCTTTGGTGAGCTTCACGCCACCTTTGTAACCATTGGAAAACACACCCTTACCGCGACCTCCGGCTAAAATTTGCGCTTTGACCACATATTCGGGCGCCTGGAAAGTTTTAAGTTCTTTATCGTTTTGCTTATCTATCAAGCAGAAGTTTTGGATGTTGACCCCGTTTTCTCGCAGGAGCTGCTTGCTTTGGAACTCCATTAAATTTAAACGGCGCGCTTGTTGTAATGAGATTTTGCATGCGGCTTGGAGTCTGAGTGCATTAGTCAGAAGCAGAGCTGTCATGTTTTTGATTAGTGACGTTTGAGTTTGTTATCGTTCAGAATATTTAAAGTTAGTTGGGTTGCATATATACTTTGTGCATAATTTGTTTTAATATCGATCACTAAATACAGTTCACACCGGCAAAAATTGGTTTAATTTCATAACTAAATGCATTACTATAGTACTTTGGGGTCATATGACAAAAACATGAACACAAATCTTTATTGGCTAAAAACAGATAAATAAATTACATATACAATAAACTAATAAATCTAAAAATAAATAATACTATTTCAATTAAATTTATTTAAAATGAAATACTCGACTCATTTACATATAAAGGGTGTCCCAAAATTAACGCAAGATTTGAATTAAATAGAAAACACAGTTTGAAGTCTTAAGATTGTTATTTTTACATAGTTACATATGTGTTTATGAACGTATAAAAATAAATTTAAAAAAAATGGTTGCCACGCGTTTTAAATGGAAACTTGCGGTATTAATTTAATTGTACATACAAAACAATTACACCACAATTTGAAAATGTGTAATGCGTTACTAAACAGAGTTTGGGAAAAAAACGCAATGAAACGCGTGTACTTGGTCACTTCACTACTTTCTTACACAGTTTTGGGTGCATGCCCAAAATAGCATGCGACATTTAACGGATTTCTAGTGTACTAAAATTTTGACGTCCCTTGGTTAAAAATGTCACATCAAAACGAACGTTAAACATAATAAACATAAAAACAAATTTTTAAAGTGTTGCGTAAATAGTTAACCTTAACATTGTTTATAATTTCAATAAATGTCGAAAATAATACTATGCGCCCATTATACTATGTTTAAATGTAACCACCGGCAGCCATATTGTTGAGTTAACAGCGCCACCAACGCTAGAGTATACCTGTGGCATGTATAGTGAGTAGTATTCGTTTCACAATTCCGTTGTTTCGTTCCAATAGGGCGAATAGGGACTATATTTTCCTATGCCTTTAATCGCTAAATTACTGTTTAAACTTGGTCCCCTTCCTACAATGACTTACTGGTAAAGCAAATATAGCAGTGAAATGAAATAGTGAAACCAAGTTTGTTTTTTATATTTCAAGTCTTAATGGTTAATAACCACGTGGCCGCGTAGGTGGGCAACGGAACGACATTTGATATTTTAATGTAAAATTTCCATTAAAATATCAAATGTCACTCAGGTTGCCTATCCGCGCGGTCAAATGGTTTAGTTATAAAGACTTGGTACTTTCGTTGATGAATGAAGTTTCTTACCAAATGAAGTTTTTCATATTGAAATAAAAATATACTTCAAATTTTTTTCGCAATTTTTTTTTACCCAAATGAAATTTTTTTCGAAATCAAGTTTCTTTCGCAAGTAAAAGTTTTTCCCGAAATAAAGTGTTTTTTCAGATATAAGTTTTTTACAAATAAAGTTTTTCTTTTTATAATGTTGTCATGATTGAAGTTTTCTTACCCAATGCTGCAATCAAAAGCTGTAGACTTATAACCTCTTACCTAAGTAAAAGAAAACAGCATGTGTTAGCTGATGAAATTTTGTCTGAGGAGCTATCATTAGATATAGGTGTACAGCAGGAATCTGTATTAGGTCCTCTGCTTTTTCTTATCTACATTAACGACCTACCGGCGTGTATCGATGAAGCGAAAGTGATTCCCTTTTCAGACGACACTACAATAACAACATGTGGTAACTTGGTAACTCAGTGGATGAGGTACTTTTAAGCAACTTAAGGGCACAGTCGAAAGCCAGTAAGTGGCTTAGGAGCAATAAACTTTGTCTAAATGTAGAAAAAACTACTAACTTATTATTTTCACTAGGAAATATTGATGATATCGATGCCATCAAAATGTCAAACACCACCAAATTCTTAGGCCTGCATTTAGACAATAAGTTGCAGTGGAATGCTTATGTCGAGGCAATCGGCAAGAGGTTAAATAGTGGCATTTTATTATTGAGGAATCTCTCAAATTCAGTATCATTGCCTGTTCTCCAATCTGCGTATTTTGTGATTTTTCAGACGCATCTTTGTTACGGTTTGCACTCTACAATTAGACATGGAATTTTCGAGTTGCAGCGTCTAGCTTTACGGATAGTAGCAACGATTGGCTACAGGGACGTCTGTAGAGAACAATTTCGATTACTCGGTACCCTTTGTTGTCCATCTCTATATAAATTGGAATGCTTGCTATATGTCCGTAGAAACGAAGCACTTACGTGTACGAAATAACAACTTTCATGAACATGATACAAGGGATAAACTAGACTACATAAGTCTGAAAATAGCCATATTAATATTGTGCAAGTACTAAGTATAACATTGCTCTCTGGTGCTTCGCGGTTTTTTATTGCGGTAGGTGCCTTCCTAATTTTGTATCGTTTTCAATTTCCTGACGTTTTATTCATGTTTGTGGTACCATTTTGGATTTGTACAGATTTTGGCCACAACTAGTGTTTCTCTCTCCTCGTTTTCTCTTGTAACATTATTCCTAAAGATGGGCTTCAGCTATTTATTATTCCCACTTTTTATTATTAAGAGTTCTTAAACAATATTTTTTATCTCCGAAACTGGTTGATTCCGCACACATGTTCATAGGAACTTTTTCTTTAACTCGATGAATGTGCTCCTTGAATATTTAATTTTAACCGGCAACTACTAAAGACATAAATAAAATACAAGCGTATACATGGGTCAAAATGACCCCTTTAATAATTATTGTAAAAGTAGAACAAAATCAAATAATGATCAAAAGGGTAATTACTTTTATTTATTAACATTTAATAACATTAGTCAGTCTCCACCATTGTGTTTCTGCTCAATGCACAAATAGTACATGGGTCATTTCGACCCATACGTAGTAGTGTAGTGATTGGTTAAATAGGGAACACCATGTGTATTTGGACGTGCCACATCGGAGTTGTTTATAAATTTTGATTGACCTATAGATTGCATGTAAATAAGAAAGTTTAACTTTTGATTTATAAATACATTTTAGTAATTATTGTATCGTCATTATTAATCAATTAACATATTAATTGGTTCGAGTTGTGGACTGTCTCCAAAGTTGCGCGCGTCCCATTCTCAAAGTAAACTTAACGTTGTACCGTTGTACGCTACACCTTCCACGATTTACAAAATTTCGCGTTTGTTTTTATTTGTTGATAAGACCCACACACACACACATTCAAACGAGGATGTCAGCGTATCGCGTTGCGCGCTATTAAACCAACTTTGCCAGTGCGCGAATGTCGCTCGTCGCAAATCTCGTCTCTTCCGCGGATCGCAATGTCGCAGTATTTTAAGTGGATGAAGGGCGGCGGAATGCGCAAGGACGGAGATAGTTTCCAGAAACCTAGGAGCCGATCTTTGGATGCACGCAGTCTGGAGGCGTCGGGGATTCGATTGCTCATACAACATGTATGTTTGTGTTTAATGAAAAAAATTCTTACTCTTGTTGCTTTTAAAAATTGTTTTGTTCATATTAAACATATGGGGATCGCATGACCTTCTCGATTATTAATAGAGAGTCCGTTAGATTAGCATTTAAAAGGTCGCTTTTGGGGCATATATCCACAATCCGTTTATACATTTATGTAATTTTAAACGTATGCATGCTGTTTCTATAAATACATTTAATCAAACATGAAAAACGCTTGAATCTCATTTACATTAAATTTAATTTGTTTTTATTATCAATAACAAATAATTCACAAAGTTTTTATTAAAAATTGCCAGAGTTTTAAAATTAAAGTATATATAGGGTGTGTGTTATGTTTGCTGTCATAATTTAAGAGTTTTACGAAAAACATTCTCTTAAATGAAGGAAACACTGTATTTTTGACAAAAATCTAATTTTTTTCTTGAATGCTTTTAAAATTTTTCTAACGCAAACTTTTTAAATGACTTAACTAATAACGAAAATATGCACCAAAATAAAGAAAATCTAATGTATGTTATGTAAAATATTAAGAGGCGGTTATGCTGACTAAAGGGCTAAAAAAAATTAATAAGAGGATTTTACTTTGTATTTGCCATTTTTGTTGCTATTGGTCAGTTTAAATTTATATTGACACCACTTATTGTGATTATAATGGTAGCCCATAAAAAAAACTTTAAATTCCTAAGTTACTCATTTTTTAACTGGTTGCAAACTTTATAAATACCCCTTGTACTATAAAATTAGTCACAAATAACT
>JARJDX010046686.1:0-14806 GCA_030264735.1 Gymnusa sp. GC000175 | reverse complement strand
AGATCACTAGTGTTTTAACACTCTTTAAAGCCTTTCCAGCTTATTTTATCTTAAAATGGGAGAAAAATGGCGTTTATTTTGTAGGTGCCTAAGGAAATTGCACATTTTTATAGTTAGGTGGGTGTATGTGGGGGCAAGTAAGCAGTTTTTAACACAAAATTTTATATTCTTGGCCTCATACCTCTGCATCTACTTACTTGCATATTTTCTTCCACGCTGTCTTCTCTTATTGCGTTTATGTTGTATAAAGGATTAAAGTTTACCGCTGTTTTATGTTTTGGGGTATTGTCAGGACCTTTGGCATGGCTTCTATGTCATATTTTTATGCAGTTATTGTTTTGTTTTTTGTATTTTCTTTTTGCTTATCATATCTCCTCTGATTCGGAATGTGATGTGCTGGATACACTGGTTTATGCTGTACGTAGGTTCCTTTGGCTGTTTACTCCTGTATTTTATATATTGGAGTACTGCAACCAGCTTTGGCATAGCTTTTATGTCGTATTTCCACGCCTTTATTGTTTGTTTTTTTGTATTTTCTTTCTCCTTACACAATCTTCTCTGATTTGGAATGTGATGTGCTGAATGGACTTATCTCAATATGACTCACCTTATAAGGTGGGTTTGGTCTCCATGTTTACTGCGGCCAAGTCCTCTTTCGATATATACTTGATTAGGATGATTAGGATTTTACCTCTTTGATATTTTCTGTGTGAACATCATAGTGCTGCCTTGGCGTTAATGGCACATCCGTTTTTTTTGTTTCTTTTAGGCAAATTTGTTCAAGAATACGCTGGCCGAGGTGTAGTATGTCTCCATTCAAACAAAACCACTTCCTTGTCGTCTTTCCTTTCGATGATGTACCAACGTGTTCCTTACATTTTTTTTTGTTGAGCTCCTTTTTCGGTTACGGATCTCTGAAGTAGGTTCATAGTCTCCTTGTTTCAGGTTTGTCCAAGAATGTAAACTTCCAAGGTTATTATGTATCGTGTTCTTCGCCTTGCTTGCAGGCTTTTATTGCCGCGTTAATAGCTTTTTTAAAAGATTTAAATCTACATGATCCTGATTTGTGTTTAAAGACGCATTTGCTTTCTTCGCTTTTAAGGTCTATTGCCATGTTTCCTCCCATCCCTCATCTGTGTTTTTTTTTATCTGGATTTTACACTTGAGTGGTCGTATACCCAGCACTTAAAGCATTCATGGATGGTAATTTTTTTTCTGTTCTACACAGTACAATGCCCACCCATTAAGAGCCGATAGTTATTTTTGAAGCTTCTTGCAGTTGTTTTAGATTGCTGAGTGTGTACGTTTTGTTACTGAGACTACTATTTTTTCTTTAATTGCGTCGCCTATCTCCTGTTTACCTGTAAATGCGTACATTTCTCTAATGTGTATCGTTTCTAAGCTCTTTGATTATAATATTTAAGTTAGAATATTTAAGTTAAGTCTTTCTTGATACCTATTAATATGTTTGTTAACTTTTTTTAGTTTATTAAGGTTTAAATTCTTTTAGCACTTTCGTTCTTTAGCGCATGTTGTCTAAGTAGCTAAAAAGAATAATGAAGATGCGCCTAATGGACGAAATTACTAAAATCAATTTGATACCATCTTTTTATTTTGATTTTCGAAATGGACACACAACTTGACATCAGCTTGAAAGATAAACTGAAATTATCAAAACTGGTTTTGAAAATAAACATTACATAACAGCTTTACTTTTAGACGTCAAAAAAGCCTTTCACAGGGTATGGTTGGATGACATAATATACACGCGAATCAAAATACCGGATTATCTAAAAACAATTGTGTTCTTGGTCCTACCTTATTCAACATTTACATTAATGATATACAAACAACTAATGCAGATATTGTAATATTCGTACATGATACTACCCTAATAACAAAAAATCATAGTGCAAGCAAATAAAGAACTACAAATAGCCTCAAATATTATAATAAAATCGTTTAGACAATGGAATTTAGACATTAACAATGGTAAGTGCACTGCAAAAATATTTGCATTACGAAGAATCAATGATCCGCCTAATATTATCATCAATAGTGATGCTGTAGAATGGAATAATAACACTTCTTCTCTGCTTCATGTGTCTTGTCCACCTAGAGCGTTGACGACCAGCTTCATGATTTGAACTTTATCGGCAGCTTTTCTGAACAGTGATGTAGTCCATACCACTGTTGTTGATTTTTGAGCCATGATGTCCTCCGGCTCCCTGGTCTGCGTTTACCTTGTATTTTGTATTATGGTGTGCAGTAATCTGTATTTTTTGTTTCTAATAATATGCCCAATGTATTCCAGCTTTCTCCTTTTTATAGTGTTTAGTACTTCTGTTGATTTGTTCATTCGCTGTAGGACTTCTGCATTTGTTATTTTATCTGTCCAGGGATTTTTTAGTATTCTGCGGTATGCCCACATCTCAAAGGCTTTTAATTTCTTACACATTGCCTCAGTCAGTGTCCACGCCACGGTAAAAAAGTATGCTGAAGACATAGCAGCGCAACAGTCTGATTCTGAAGGCAATGTGCAGATATCTGCTAGTAAGGACTATTTTCATATTCGTGCTTTTCTGAGTTTACCCGCTCCGCGATCTCATTTCCTACCTTCAGAATCAGTTGTGTGTGTGTGTGTTGGTATTTTACTTATAACGAGCAACTTTGTCTTTTTTGTGTTTAGTCTAAGACCCATTGACAGGCTATGCTCTGCGGTTGCTTTTACTAATTTTTGTAGATCTTCTATGTTGTTAGCTAGGATTATCGTGTCGTCTGCATACGTCAAATTATTTACCACTACACCCCCAACAATCACTCCCATGTTTTTGTTGTTAAGTGATTCTCTTAATATCTTCTCTGCATAGAAATTGAAAAGCATGGAAGAAAGAATACAGCCTTGACGTCCTCCCGTTTTTATTTTTTTTTCTTAAAGCTTTAAAATAATGAATATTAAATCGGAATCACAATTTTGATACACAAATAAAAACCTAATCTTGCCACAAAGTAGCTAGAAAGCTCATAAATACTGAGCTAGTGGCCAGACTTGATTTTATGCATCACTCCGTTGTTTGGGTTAGGTTAGGTTAATTTAAAAAAAATGGTCGCCTTATTTTGGCCTTGTCCACCCAGTGAGCAAACGACTCTATCATTAAGTAAAATGAGCCCAAATATCATCTATCTTTTCGCATTTTAAAGTTATTTAGCATATGATAAAAGAGAATATTATACGTTAGACAAGCAAACAGGACTCGGATGGAACCCAACAAGCGCCAAATTACAATTTGTCGCAAGACATTTAATCAAAGAAAAGAAAAATTGAAATAAACTTGACATTAAAAATGTTTCTGTTTAGCAATAAAAGTTTTTCAAAGCTCCGAGGACCAAACTGTTGCAAAATTTTCAAAACATGGCTCTCATTGTAGAAACCGTTGTGTACCTCTGGATTATACGAAGCGGATTACATTATGTTCTAAAAAAAAATAATCCATAAATGTAAGATAACGATCTTATAACGGATGATCTTTAGGATCGGAACTCTTCGAAATCGAAGAACTTCCCATATACGGATAAAAAAAGAGTCTGTAATGCCTATTATTTAAATAATTTTTAATATGATTAAAACAAAGAATTTAAAAAGGAAGATAAATTGTCTAATAATATTTGGTTTGTTTGTTTGGTGTTCGAATATACATTATTCATATAAAAAAAACTTTTCATATATTTCTTAAAAATACAAGCGTAACAATTACCAGGACTTATATATAAGTTTTTTTATGCCTTTTAGCGTCAAAAGTAGTCTATTCTTTTTTTAAAGGCACATTTTAAATTTTAGAAAGAGGTAGAATTAATTCATCGCAATTTAATAATGTTCAATTTCTCCAAGTTATAATGCTTCAATTTTAATAATATTACTTATTAATTATTAAGCATATTTAAATGTTTTAGATTAATGGAAGCAGCTATTGTCATGTTGGATATCCACACGAATAGAAACAATTATTGTTTTGTCCTCGGAACAATCTAAATCACTTAACCCTCAATCAGTGATGTCAATAAGCTTTGTAAGAAATGGAGCGTATTACAGAGAGAGAATATCATCACTCTATACCAGAGAAAAAAAAATCGAGTTGCATTATAGATAACTCTTTAAAAATTCAAAATCAAGTGAGAAATGACTTGAATCGTTTCGTGAAGGAGTATATTCTCCAGTCAACGCTTTAGCCTTAAAACCCATTAAATGATGCATATTTGTTATTTATTAACTACTTTTGTTATTTAATTGAAGATCATAAAATATTTAAAAATTGCACGAGAAGTTTTCGAAATATCATTTATTTGCAAAAAAATATAAAAAATTGAGTTTAAATGGCTATAATCTAAAAATAACTTTTTTTTGTTAGTAACTTCCTCAAATTAGGATTAAGATTTTAAAAACGATTTCTTGCAATTTCACTAACACTTATATACTAGATTTTACTTTTATTTACCAAGTAAATAAAGTATAATAATCACCAGAATATTTTAAAATCGAGATTTTGCGGAAATATCCGCTTTTGACTACCCCCATTTAAAAAATGTTGTTTTCGATGTGGTATATGTCTGTCTGCCTGTCTGTGAATGTGTATCTGTCTGTGTCCTCTCTACACCCCAGAGAGTTAATCGGCCTGAAAATTTAAACTTTAAACAAAAATAGGGAGTGGTAGTTTATTGGTTAGGTTTTTCAGTTTTTTTTGCAAATATTTCAAAAATCATCAAGTTTATGAAAAAAAACATAATTGAAATAAAAATTTAAAAGATATATATGTAGCATATGTAAAAGAACACATATCAAGTTTGGTTATAAATTAAAAAACAGCTCCGTAAAGGGGACAATTTAAGCAATCAAAAAAGCTAAACATCGGATACCTAATACACCATCCACAACAAAAGGATCAACGCTACTAATTAGGTAAAATCAACATTTTCCACTCTTAACGCAGAAAAATATACTAACTCTACCTATAATGCTTGCAAGTTACATTACAGGTGGATCTACATTTTACAGTTTAACGTGGATTCCGAACTATTGGAGTTACATGATTTCTCATCTAACTTTGGACTAGAGGAGGTTTTAGCCATGAAACCCTACGCTGGCAATGCGGGTAATGGGAGTTTGGGCACTGCCGGTACTCATGATAGAACCAAGAATTTATAAAAAAAAAATGGGGGAAATCAAGTTTGGATTTAAGTACTTGTTGAAACTAAGCTCTATTTAGTCTACAAGTCTTGATACAGAGATGTACAAATGTGAATGCGGTCGTCTATTTGTTATTTATTGATTTGATAAAAACCAGCACGATAAGGTGATTCGAATGGTATAGATTCAAAAATTGTAAATAAAAAACTTCGCTGCATATAACTTCCATAAATGTTGAAACACAAGGCTTGCGTTAGCGGGAGCAGAAAAACAAATGCAGAAATTCACATCAGATAAGGGTAAGGTAAGAAATTATTCTATCAACATTTATTTATAATGAATACCGTGTACATATTTTTAGCAATACTTTTCACAAATTGGAAGAAACAATAAAATTCATTGGTGCTCTAATTATTAATTAGGAAGTATTGATCCTAAAGTCAAGAAAACTTACAAATCTTTCTAAATTGAGTTATTGAAATATGCGAATAATATGAATTATGTTTGAAAACTGAGAAAACAAAATATTTTACAAACCGATAAATGATATACTCCTCCAAGCTAAAGGTGCAATACTGGCAAGCACTATCGAACACAGTCTGTAAATTATATGTCAAAATGAGTTGCATTTCTCAAAAATGTATATTGCTGTCAGGTAGTGGGTTGTTACCACGTTCCCAGAGTTTCGCTCCCGTTTTTTTTATAATCCCGATTAACCGAATTTACGTTTTAAGTCCTGAAATCTTATTTCGCTTGTAATGTTTCTACAAATTCCAGAATATTTAAACCAAGCAACCGAATCGTATAAATATGGCCAGTATTTCTTCAACCGCGAAATATGCAACGAATTTGGTTAACCTTTATTTTTCTGACGATACAGAATAGGATTCGGAACCTGAATCTAGCTATTTAATAGAAGTAAATGTAAATTATGAACATAAAACTTCTTCATATACAGTACTAATCAGGGCCAGATCCAGTAACTGTGAGGCCCTATTGGATTTTTTTTGCGGGGCCCCACAAACTTTAAATCACAAAATTAATTAATAGTTAGAATTTACAAATTGAAATAGAGATTTTAAATATTTATTTAAAACAAAATCCAAAATTAAATTATAAGAATCAAAACTCATGAACCACAAGGTAGATTAAAAAATCTGTACAGTGCGGGACCGTGCGCGATTGTAACATTGCATGCGCTACATCAAAGGTTCCGACACAAAGTGACACTACTGGATGTATCTATACTGTGCTCATCCCTCACCATACTATAGAGCGGTGTCCACAATAAAGCAGTGTCTCGAACTTTTTAAGAAAAATAATTGTTGTTATATTTTTAATAATAAAATACTTAGACATTTATTTTTTCAACATGTACTATTTTTAAATATATAAATTTTGTTGTGCAGCGGGGCTCCTTCAAGCAATCGCTCCAATCGGCCCAAATCCGGGCCTGGTACTAATAAATCTTCGTTATGGCTAGCTTTTGACAAAGCGATCCCATGAACCTATGGAAAAATGAAACTTTATAAAGCAAGAGGAACGAAATCTTATCGTTGTTTTAAACGTATCTACAGGGTGTTTCAACTAAAATTTGACCGGCTGTTATCTCAGTTAATGTTCAGATTTCTATAAATTGCAATAACACGACGATTTTAGTTCTAATGGTCAATACTTAAACTTAGTTTTACCATATTAAATTTAAATTACTTTTACAGTAAGCTACCTGTCTGTTAATTACTTTTACTTCATCTCTCCAGCACCCAGAGCCATGTCCCCAAAAAACTTAAATGGGGGAGAGGTGGAGTGGTACATCAAATTGAAGCTCTTTGTATCTTCTACACCAAGGGTTCCCAAACTTTTTAAATATTGTACCACTTGAAAACGACAAAATATAAAATGTACCACCTATGTCTATAAGTAATGAAGAAAATGGAAATAGCATCACAAGGGATACAATATTTATTTCAAATCTTCCATTAATTAATTAAATTTGAGGAATTGATATTAAATTTTGATCAAATTTTAACATATAAGTTAAAATCACGACAAATTTAAAATATTCCATCAAAAACTAGATGATTTTGGTTAAAATTACAATAATTTTAGTCAAATTTAAACGTTTTTCATTTAAATTTTTGGTAAACTTTGTGCAATTTGTCAAATTTAAAGGATTTTCATCAACATTTTGATAATTTCAGTCAAATTTAAACGTTTTTAATTAAAATATAGTTGATTTTGGATAAAATTATGTACAACTGGGCAATTCATATCTATTTTGTTTTTCTTAAAATTATGATAATTTTTATTAAAACTTTGTTAATTTTGGTTAAATAGGGATGATTTTAGTTTTAATTTGAATAATTTTTATTTAAATTTGATGATTTTGGTCAAATTTAAATGATTTGCGTCAATATTATAATTATTTTGGTTAAAATCACGTCAAATTCAAGCAAATTTCATTTAATTGTTTTGGTGTTTTTGACTTAAATTTTACATGTTATCCAAATTTATCTAAATTTTAATAAAAAAAACGTTCAAACATTTAGCACAGTTTAACAAACCTTGCTCTACACAGACATGGATTGTTTTTAAATTTTCATCGAATTGTTTTCAAGAAAAACTGCACTGACTTCTGCAACTAAGGTAAAGAGAAAACCAATGCGAATATGTATGTCTCTCAAATCTTAAATATTTTTTTTTATTATAATAGAAAAATTAATATTCCGGAAAAATCCAAGATTTTTAAAATTTTTAATGTCGGCTCCCGGAATTGCCGGCATAAATTGTCGGCAACAGCAGCCAGGAGTTTGGCTTAGTAATTCTTATAAGAATGTTAAGGTGTTACTTTCTTCCTGCGTTGTTATTTGCAGTAAAGCCAAGACTCTCGCAGAAGATTCACTAAAAGCCCTCTAAGCATTTGAAATGTGGACATATTAAATACACTCAAATAATAAGAACCATCGAAACGAGAAAACTCGCAGACTTATGATGATCATGAGATATCTTAAAACCACAGCATTCTCCAGGAAAAGGAAAAAGTTTAGACTCTTTCCGGATAATTCAAAAACCATCAGATGCATTTGAAAGATACATTTTGTGCCATTAATAAGTGTTTCTAAGAAGTTTCTAGGCTTTGCTAAATCACTATGGGAGAAATCATAACAGTGATCATTTAATGTTTACTTTTTGGATTTTATTTCTATTGCAATAGTAAGTGGTTGATTTAAAATTACTTTTGCAGTAACTACCTATCGGTTAATTTATATTTAATAACCATTTGAATATTCCAGTAGTAATCGCAAAACAAAAATATTTGATTATTTGAAGCTACCACTAACACTGAACCACCCCACAAAACCATTCATGTTCTATTGGTATCTTAAAAATTATCATTTACAAAAATTAAATGCTTATTTATCACTATCTAGCAGTGGTGCTTATAAGGACGATTGAAATCGACTGGTAGATTGGCTAATGATCAATCGCCACCGAAAGTTTTTATATAAAAAAAAACAATATGTTAAAAAATATAATAAATTTAAAACGGCAGCGGCATTAACAAGCTTACATGAGTAAAATTGAAAAATTAGGGATAAGGGGATAAGGTAGGTCTCGGTAAAGATTGAACTTTAAAGGTAGAAATCGAGAAAAAATTAGTGAGCACCACTGCTATACAGTTTACTCCAGAGTCTAGCGTTCTAGACCAGCGTTTCCAAAGAATGGGCTGCGGCCCAGCGGTGAGCCGCGACTACAATTTTGGTGGGCCGCGAACGATAGTAAAGCCGGCTCCAGACGATGCGTCCAACGTTTGCTTCCAACGTTTGCCTCCAACGTTGGAATTGATATTAAATTTTACCATTTTTGAATAAATTTTAACATTTTAGTTAAAATTAAGACAAATTCAAACTATTTCATCAAAAAGTGGATGAATTTAGTTAAAATTACAATAATTTAGACAAATTTGAACGTTTTTCATTCAAATTTTGGGTAAAATTTGTGCGAGTGATATAAAATTTGGTTGTTTTTGTTTAAAATTATGATAATTTTTGTCAAAACTTTTTATTAGCCAGTGAATTTAAAAAACTTAATCTAAAGAAATTTAAATTTAAAGTTAAAAGTATGCTGCAAGTGTGTAATAATTAGTTAATATAATTAGGAAATCCTTTTATTTATTTATTATTATTTATTTATATTGTAATAGTTAATATATAGCTTATATTATAGCTAAATAAAAGTTAAAAACCTTCCAACGTTGGACGATTCGTGTAGCAGTGCAATCAAGCGCATGAAATGTGGACCAAGTGTTGTAGTGGGGGTACAAATATCCCTTTGACGCGCGTCATAAGAACAACAGCCCGAACATGTTCCAACCCAAACTTTGGATACATGACATTGGACACACTTCGTTCCAGCATCGGCCACACGATGCGTCCAACCATCATGCGTCCAACGTTGGAAGGTGTTGGACGCATCGTCTGGCGCCGGCTTAAGACATACCCCTGTCACAGTTGTTATACTTTATAATAAATCATTTAGCTCGTCGTGGCATTAATTTTTAATAGTCAGTGACTCAAGTAAGACTTGAGAATCAGGTAAATCTTGTAAAGATAATTTTTCATTGGTTTTCATTTAGTACTTTGTTCAAAGCCGTATTAAGCCTTTATCGGGCTCAAATCATAACTTAGCATTTAGGTCCCATTTGCACAATATACAGGGTGTCCGTTTTTCGTTCACTTTAACAGTGTTAAACATAACTTTAAGTCTAATTTGAAAGTTAAAAGTTAGTACCAATAACTCAAAAACAGTACAAGTTAGAAAAAAATTGAGAACCCCTGGTGATTCTCTGCAAAAAAGTGCCTCGGTGCAGAGCTGTCACAGCGCCGAGTTTACCAAAGCCGAAACGTCCAGAGCCGGAATGACCGAAGCCGAAATGACCAGAGCCGAAACGTCCAAAGCCGAAATGTCTCAGTGCCGAATTGTCACGGCGCCGAGGTGACCAAAGCTGAGGTGTCCAAAGCCGAGGTGACCAAAGCCGAGGTGTCCAAAGCCGAGGTGACCAAAGCCGAAACGTCTCGTACCGGGTAGACTAGGCATCCCACAATAAAGACTTAAATGCTCTACTCTGCCCCAACTCCCCAACCCACCCCGCCGGCGCGGCATTAATAGCGAAAAACCTTCTCTAGTCCAGAGTAGATAACAAATCATGAAACTCCAGTGGCTCGGAACATCGACGCCTACTACTGTGAACTAGAAAAAAAAGTCTACGCGACCTTTTACCATAATATGTTTGTTTCAGTAAATGCAACTTAATAAGAGATTTGTCAATGATAACCTTTGCCTTTTTCGTACATATCTTTGGTAAAGACTACTTTTGTATCTAGAAAATTTTATCAATTGCTATCATTTTAAATTAAATTTTACTTTAATTGAAAAAATTATTGCTCTGGAGTTGATTATTTCCTATCTGTCATTAAAGGCGGCGACTGACGGTATAGCACCACCAAATGCAGGATACAAGGTATTTTCTAACCGGCCGACTAACCAAATATGCAGAAGAGATCCTACGAGGTTGCCAGTGCGGGTTTTAACCAAAAAGTTCACGACCGACCAAATTCTCGCGGTCAGATAAGTACTTTAAAAGTGCTGGGAGCATAACATTGCAGTGCACAAAAATGTATCTGGACTCTTGCGAATTAACTTTAAAAGAGACGCCGTCTAGAGGTAGATCGTGAACTAACTCGAGTCGATAGACATTCATTGAATTCATATAGAAGTCTTATGACGAATAAGTGTTTTAATTGTTTAATTTTAAATATTTTCTGTTTTGTGTAAAAACACACAAAATTACTCCATACATTTGCTTCTAACCTGTAAATATTACTGAATCATACCGACTAAAGTGTCCATTGACAGATTGGTCGCAGCGCCACCACTAGGTAAAGTTAATTCCCAATATGCAAGCGTATGACTCCGTGGATAGCAATGGACTGTGGTATATGTGGTTACAAAACATGGATATTGCACCTAATTTGCTGACATCCATCCAAAAAACGGTAATAAACTCAAAATGCCTAGTTAAAATCGATGGAACCCTGATTCAAGCATTCAAAAGTTTAATACACGGAGATGGCCTCTCGACAACTTTGTTCAAGCTTGCACTAGAGTTCGTCGTAAGAAATATCAAAGTTCAAACGACTGGAAACCTATACCAAAAGACGGGTTCAGATTATGGCCGAGGCGGATGACAATGCAATTCTCTCCCATAGTATCCCTGACCTCAACCCTAGTCGCGATAGAAAAGGAATAAGTAAGTCTGGGTCTCCAAATAAGTGTGGAGAATACAAAATATATGTGTACCTCAAGAAGAAATATGAATAAACAAATTATCCCAATTAATGAATGGAATTTCGGAAATGTACAGTCTTTTAAATATTTTGGCGCCATGTAGATAAGAAGAATCAAATCCAGAATGATATTAAACCTCGCAAGGTTAGGTTAGGTATCCCACTAAGTACGAAAGTAAAGGACTACAAGATACTGATTAAACCAGTAATTGTGTATGGTAGCCAGGCGTGGACTATCATCCTAGAGCAGGATCAATTACTGATGCGATTGGAAAGAAGAATCCTGCGGATCATATATGGTCCTGTCCAAATCCCAGAAGGTTACAGGAGCAGGATAACCCATTAGCTCGTCGATCACTGCAAACAAAGACACTGATTCCATTTGGACCGGTTTAATGAGATGACTGGGCCATATAAATCGAATGCCTAGCAGGATAACAAAAAATATTATAGATTCCCGACCAGCACGAAATAGACCACCAGGACGCCCGAGAATACGATGGATGGAATGGATGATGTTGGCAAAGCTAAAATACGAAACTCGAAATAGGCTAGTGTAGACCAGAAAGGCTGCAGAGCGGTGGTTGCCGCGGAAAGTCTCTCAAAAGGACGTAAGGCCAAAGAAAAAGAATATTGACTTGATTCGATCTTTGTAATGGTATGCTCGATGTGAGAATTATACACATTATATTTAGAACCGCTGAACCATTGGTTTTCAAAAACCAGGTTTCAATTTATTTTCTGTTGCCCATTTTTGATAAAGGCAAAACAATTTTTACAAAAAATGTTCTTTGAAGGCATCTGGTTTGAGAAACGATAATTGAAAAAAATAATTAATCCGATAGCTTCAAATATACTATTGGATTATTGTTTGTTAGATGCAAGTTAAAATTAACAACATACAATAAAAACTTGTATACAAAACAATCCTTTAATTTGTCTAGACATATGAAATTCAGTTTTATAGTTGTGCTAAAAAATCATACAAGGAGCTTGGAACAAAGTAAAAGATACTCCAAAATTCATTCTCTAATGACTGCTGCATAAAAATCTTCCTTCTACATTCAAACAAAGAAATTGTAGTTTAATTAAAGTTTAATCTTTTTAAATAAACATTTTTAGGAATCACTAGTTATTTTTGCACTGGATTGCATAGGCATCAGCAACTCCAAAAGAAGTCCAAACCTTCGCACTTAGGATTGCCAGGCGTCCGGATAAAGCAGGACATAGTTAGGCTTTTTGATTGCGTGTCCGGCCAAAATAAACGGTGTCCGGCTTGTCGGGAAAATGTTGATAAATGTTTATCTAGAATTTAGTTTTGACTGATGACTTTATATGACTGATTAATAATAAAGTTTTTAGACTGATTTGGCGTTTAAATTATTTTTTATTTATTTTTCATTAGAATTTAACAAGATTTATGGTAATAATCACAAAAGCTTGATTCTGCATAAAAAATTTTTGTCGTACTGAGAAACAAAATCCTCAATAATGAAGAGTGTTCGGCTTTTTTACCCAAACGTCAGGCCAAACTGGCTGGTCTGTTCGCCTATTAAGTTTGGCAACCTGGCAACCCTATTCGCACGGATTGTTGTCCGCGCGCTCAAGAAACATGACATTATTTAAATTTCTTAAAAATAATTGAATTTGCAGTTTTTTAAATAATTTTGAATTATTGAATTAGGTAAATTCCAAAGTGCCCATAGTACAACATTAGCTTACTTTAACTCTATTAGTGGTACAACTTTTCTCTTACTATTATCTGGGACATACAAATATATAGTGCATTATTGAAATCTAATTGAATATGGAAAAAAGTTCAATAAATTATAATAGATTTATTCAATAGAATGTAGTACATATGCAATAAGAAAGTTAATAGATATCTACATAAACCAATTTTATTGAAATATATCAAGATTCTAGGTAATTTGTTTAAAATAATGATTGAATATAAAAAAGTAAATTTATGATTTTGTGGTTACTTTTTTCTTCTTATCTTTGAAACTGTTTCATGAACTAGAATGTTGTTTTTAATAATCATTCTTAAATATATTTTAAAAACTAACTTATGTTTTGAAACCAATTTAATGAATACATTAAAAAAATAAACCGTTTAGAGCAACAAGACAAAAAAAATTAATTCAATGAATATTTGTAATACATAATAATTGTATGGGAATTTGAACTTATTTTTAACTTAATATTTAAGAATTTGGAGAGTTAAAAAGCATTAAAATTATAAACTAGAAAATCGTCAAGCTAAATGACATTTATTACCTCAAAGTACTGAATTTGCCCATTTCATATTTATGTAAATGTTGTTAAACATTTAACACGACTGCTTCTAAATTATTTATTACCTTTTTTAGTTGTGCACATTTCTGTAGTTCTTAGTTTTTATTTTATCTTAATCATTCAACTCAACAAATTATATAATTTATATAAATATATAGTACATATCAAATAAGACATACAAACATGTGACAATTTTTAAGTAATAAAAAATGAAATACGTGAACTGGTTAAAGAAAGAGAGCCAGAACTAGGAACATTTTTCGAAAGGCTTGCAAAAAAAATGTGGCACTTCATAAGAGAACAGAGAACATAAATGAAGAAACTGATAGAGGTAAAACGCATATATTAAAAAAGTTAATAAACTAATAAATCAGCGATTTAAAAAGCCACGATAAGATCAATAATTACTTACGCGGCAGAAACAAGACCCGAGACATCTACGACACAAAGAAGTGAAGATGAGGAGGAGAAGAAGAATTACTGGAAATACACTGAGATCAAATAAAAGATAATAAAGTCAGATGAAAATTAAACTTGGTTGAAAATTATACGGGAAAAATAAATAGTACGGTCATGTAAGCAGCAAGACAGATTTCAGAGTAGTTAGAATAGCCAGAGAGCCCACGGTGAAACTCATAAAATGGACAGCAACTTTAAACATTGTTTCAATCTTGGAAGACGTTCTTATAACACTCATAAAATGTTTAGATCAGTTCATTTGCTACCCTATAGACTGTGTAAAATAGACGATTTCCTAGCAATGGTTTTCTTAAATCATTGCATTCACTGTTTTGATGTTTTGTTCTGTGCATAAATTGAAAGATTGGTCTAGTGTTTCCTTGTTGTCAGATGATTTAAATGCTTTTCGAAATTGCTGAAATAATTTTTACCCAGTCTTGATGATGTTGCAGATGAACTGATATTAACATTTTATGGGTGTTATAAGAACGTCTTCCAAGATTGAAACTATAGTTAAAGT
>JARJDX010046635.1:0-18925 GCA_030264735.1 Gymnusa sp. GC000175 | reverse complement strand
TCTTCAGATTGCCTTTTTAACAGTTTTGTTCAGTTCTCTGTAATCAGGCGAATCCCTGTCTGTTTTTCTCCTTTCTTCGATTAGTCGCTGTGTGTTATGACTAAGTTTGGGGTTTTGTTGTTTTTTGAGTGAGTATACACTTTTCACAGCCGTTCGGATGCTATTTGTGATTTTGGTTGATAGTTCGTTTAGCTCCATATTTTGTAAGTTTTCAGTTGGCTGTAGTCTACGTACAAGTTGGATATTATACTCTTCTTCCTTCTCTCTCAACTCTTTGATAACTGGGTATAGTTTCCTTTCAATAAGCCGTTTTCTTTCAAAACGTGTATTTATTACGATTTTTGCCCTAATTAATCTGTGATCACAGCCGGTGTTGAAGCGATTTAAAACCGACACATTAACGCATATACGTCTATGGGCAAGCACGTTATCTATTTCATTTTTTGTTTTTTTTTATCCGGCTCCTCCATGTACATCTTCTTCCTATTTTCTTCAAAGAAGGTGTTTAAACAGTGGATGTTTTCCTTGTTGAGAAATTCGATCATGTTTTGGCATTAAAATTCTTAAATATGATTTTTTTATATTTCATTGCACTTATAAATAAAATTATTTTGTTAAATGCAGTTCCCGTGCTGCACACCCCGAGTAAGATCGCTGAGGTGGCGTTGGTGGCTCGCGCGCACACTTTTCATGCATACCGGGTGTCCCCTTTTAATCCGCCACCTGCGATAACTCTACACTAGTGCATCGGATCAAAAAATGCTCCGAATAAAAAGTTGTTGGTTACGAGGGGGACATCTGATGCCATCGACTATGCCCCTCAGCCCCTCCGGGGTGGCGGGAACAGGGGGCAACTTTAAAATTTTAAATGGAAACCCCTATTTTTTTATTGCAGATTCAGATAGAGGGTTAAATAGTATATAAATTTTATCCGAAATGTTTTTCAAATTTGTTTATAGGTGGCGCTGCAAACGTAAAAATTCGATTTTTTGTCAATTAAATTGCGTAAATCATCACATAATTAATTAATATTAATCCTTAAGACTTACTCACAACATGACAAGTTTGTTTTTTTCTCACCCCACCCCAAATACCACCCCCAGAAAGAAACGTATTGCAGATTCGGATAGAGCGGTAAAAAGTAGGTAAACTTTTTAACGAATTTATTAGTTGAGATATAGAGATTTAAGCATATTTAAAAATTCCTCATCTTAACGTTCGTTGCGGCCCTTAAGTGAATGCGCCCCTGGGCTGTAGCCCAAACAGCCCACAGGGTTAGTATGGCACTGACCATGACCAACCTAAAATTTTTACTCTTTGCATTACTGTGGACTCTGTGGCTCACGTCAACCAATTCGAACCTAACACGCTCGTCTGCAAAAGTCGGCTACCAGCTTCAGCGTCTAATTAAAAAATCTGAGGCACTTACATCAAAAAATTTATAAAAAGAAACATGTTTAGATCCAGGACCATATCTATCAATTTTATCTCGATAAAAGAAAAAATTGGTTATGGAAGCATTAAAGAGATCAGGGTGGTCTTTGGAGATATCTATTAAATCTAATCGGTGTTGATTTGAGTCTCTCCCTCTCCAGAAAGCTTTTGGAATTCGATTTTCCCACTCATTATCAGTATTTCCTTGTACTGATAACATATCTAACATTACCCTTAAAAGGCAATGTGATGACAATAAAATTAGTTACAATTTTAGCTTAATATTTACCTCCCCATATTTTCCAAGCTTGATTCTGCAATATCATAAGTAGGCATAACAATATCAAATGAATCAGTACTTCCACACCAAGAAAATACTGGGTACTTTGGTAAATTTTGAGAAACTAAAGGCCAGTCCCCAAGATTAACAAAGAATTCTATATCAGGAAATTTCATTTTTCTCAGTAACGATAATAGAATATTATCCATAAACATTTTAAATCCCACATGCTTGCCATAGCATCGCCTATAAATTTTATTTTCTTTAATTACATAATGACACAAACTTATGGCACCTGGGGTATCAAAATCTTTAATTAACTAAAATTAGGCCTATGAAATGAAATATTTAAAAAATAAACTAAACACAAACCTTATCTCTGATAAGATTCCAATTTATTTTAACAAACGGTTTTAAATCCTTTACAATTTGTTCAGGAAGCTCCCCACATTGCGTTTTACTTAACCAAGTGTCAACGTTATCTTTGGGACAATAATAATTTTCATTATAAACGACTTGTGTTATTTTATATGGAGATTCAGCTACATGTTCATCATTAAATTTAATATCAATTTGTAAATCACTACAAGGTTCGTACAATTTATATCTTAATATAAAAGATCCATCTTTACGGTTTAACACGTTTGACCATATTCTACAAATTCGAGTTTTATCCAAAGTCTTTCCACTTACTTTAAAATTAATCCGAATTTCTGATTTATTCAAACTGGAATGTTAAAATTAAATTGATAAATTTAAATTGAATTATTTACTTACTTATTATTGCTTTGAAAAGTTTCTAAAAATATGTATCTTGCAGGTAAAATAATGTTTTGGGGCTCTAAACCTGGCCCCCAGACTTTTGCTTTTACAAGATTTTGTTTCGTGTGTTTTATTGAGAGAAAAATGTATAATAAAAATAAATTAAATACAATCATTATTAGTTATTAATGAATTAATTGAGGCATGCAATGATAAACCATAACAATAACAAACCAAAAGGTTATGTTTGAACTTTTTTTAAAAAAAATTATAAGAAATTTTTCTCTTCTCCAATAGATGGCCAACTCATGCACTCGTTGAAGAGAATTTATGAAAGTACATATTGGAAACCATCATAGGCGTCGCCAAGGTAGGGCAAGAAGGTGCACTTTCCCCCCTGAAAATTAGGGTGTAAATGTTTTGTTTATAGTTAATTTATAAAAACCTAACATTTTTGACTTTTTCAAAAAGCAAACTTTTCATTTTTCCAAGCTTCATATCTTTTTAGTTTTAAAAACAAAACAATTGACCAAAAAACAATTTTGTTGTAAATTGTGTCATCTTTAAGGTGCTTTAATTGGATTTTAAATTTCTTTGATACTTTTTTGGAGATATCGCTAAGAAAGTGACGAAAAATTGCGAAAATCGGACTTACCTGCTTAAAATTGCAATTTTAAAAATTGGAAAAATTAGAATGTTACCAAATCGGAAAATGCATGTAATTTGCATCTCCATCTTGCATGAAAAACGCTATTTTGGGGATTTTTTATTTTCACCATTTTCACCCCCCTAAAATGACTAAAATCGAAAGTAAGAAATTTTATCGGTTTCACGTCGAGACGAAGATCGGAGCAAATTCAAATGCCCGTATCTCCCTTAATTCTGTGTGACAAAAAGTGACAAAATTGCAATAATTGCATGTTTTTGTTAAGTATTTTGGACAAAAGTTTAATAAAACAAGTAAAAATTGCATGGAAATCGCCAGGGTAGGGCAAGAAGGGGCACTTAGACACTGGAAATCATTATTTATTACATAAACTGTTAAAGATCTAAAAAAATTATACTAATTTATAGTCTTGCCTCCACTTCTGCATAAAAGTCTGCCCGACTTCAGTGTTCATAAAACTCTGTCGACGACTATGAAAACCATCGAAAAACGACTTACATAGTACGCGCATCAAACCTTAGTTGTTGTAAGTCATAAGTTAAGTTTAGCTAATTATTCACTCCAATGGATTTGAGTTTATCATTTACGGGCTAACCTAACCTAACGCTATAGGACTACATTTGAATGAGTGCGTCTACACACGCTCCTACAAGGGATCGTATAGCTGTCCCTAATATACTGTCTTCACGTCTAGCTGAGTAAAAATTTCATTATCGCTTCTTTTTAAAATCTCTTTGATCCGCAGTGAATCAATTTTTTTTCGTACAATAGCTAGGTACTAGGTTGGCTCTATTTTTAAATTTTTGTTATACTGTTAATGATTCTGCTTGCGCTGTTTTCTAATAATTTCTGATCGAATATGTCACATCGCTAGACACCTGGTCTACTTATACACTTCTATAAATTCAAACAAGGTCGTATTTTCCATATTAAAGAATGAAATAAAAACAATCACCACGTGAGTTGTACTTTGTATTCTGTGTAGGATCTGATTTTCGCACTCACGTTCCGACGCGGTAGGATGTATGGTATGGAAAGCTTGAGTTGGATGATCTGTAAATCCTACAGCTTTAATGGCCGAGCGTTTGTAGGCCTTCACGTAGGTCCGTGAAAAGTTAGTTTAAACGTTCGCCTCCATTACTTACCATATATCGCGCTGCTTTTTTCTAGTTTCTTTTTGATGTTCATGATCATCATCATTATCATCTTCATGATCATCATCATCATCACATCATCACATTCAGCTCTTTTTCTGTCCAACATTAAACATAAACCTCTTTTCTGCCTGTAATGCTGGCAACTTACATTTCAGTGGACCTACAGTTTAACGTGGATTCAGAACCAATGGATTTCTTATCTAATTTCGCCTTATAACTGCTTATACCAATTCAAATATTCCTCTTTTTTTGTCTTTTGTTCTTGCTATGTAATGTAATCGTTAATGCAGTGTTGTTTTCCTTTAAGATCTGCTACTGTTTCCTAAGATTTTACCTTCTTTTGCCTGTCTCTATGACTAATTTTCCTACATCTTGGCATGGCCCGCTCATCTCAATTATAATAGCTTGATAATCTTGTGCACCAATCATCGTCTTCAAAGGTTAATGTTCATCTTCTCGAGCCTCCACGTTATGCCCTTGAGGCTCAAGGCTTGGTAGGATGCAATAGAAATATTATTTTCATTATATCCTCTAGCCTCTTTAGAGCCATACCTACACATCTAACCTCCACGCGCCATGTCCTGGGAATTGAGCAACTCGAGAAGGGACGGGGTAATCAGCACCTTTGGGCTCCCGAGTCGATTGCATTTAGTGTCTGTTCACCATGTTTGGTGCGACAAAAGTGGAAATCTGTCCTTTTTTCAGGCGGCTAGCAATAGAAATGCGAATAAAGGATTATTTGGTATCCTCAATTCCAAGCCATATGTTACTGGGGGTTGGTCGCTGTCCTGATGAAGATAATATTCTAGCCTCTTTGAAGAAATACCCTACTCCTAACTTTTAGGCGCCATGTTCTGGGAATTGAGCAACTCGGGAAGGGACGGGCTAATCAGCACCTTTGGGCTCTCGAGTCGATTGCATTCAGTGTCTGTTCACCATGTTAGGTGCGACACTGGGACTAAAAGTGGGAATCTGTCCTTCTATTAGGCGACTAGCTATATAAATGCGAATAAGGAATTGTTTGGTATCCTCAATTCCAAGCCATATGTTACTGGGGGTTGTTCGCTGTTCCGATGAGCCGCAACATGAAAACTAATCATCAACAACACAACAAACATGAGAATGAACGATCATGACTTAACTGCAATGACTTTTGGCTTTCGAAGTTAAATCCGAATAGGTAACTGGAACGTGCAAATCCTCGCTGAAACGTTTAGACTGGCCTAAGCCTATTCTGAGATGCTACCATTACCAAATTCTTAGTCTCTTCAAGATGAGATGAAAAGGACAAGGTTACTTCTGAACACAAACTGGTAAATACTTCATGTTTAGTGGTAACGACACACATCACAATAATAATAATGGTAGGTATTCTATTATCTCCAGATGCGAGGAAATTGCTGTTGGGGTTTAAGCCTATCTTAGAATCATCTTAGCCCGGCTCCACTCAAAGTTCAGAAATACCACCAGCATCCAGTGCTGTGCCCCCATCGAATAAGACGATAACGAGAACAAAGCACCTTCTACGACTAATTGCTTGCTTTATATATTTTTTTAACATAAAAATTTAAATGTAAAGGTGGGTGGAAACAACTACCTCCGAGCTATCATAGGCTGCCAAAGTCTATATACTGCGAGCAATGGCAATGGGAATCACTTCCTGCTATATTTATATGTCGGTGGCACAAAATTCCCCCACACGGACATCCACAAAAAATATTGACAATCTATGGACGAATTCGCCTGAAACTCGATTGACCATTTCCTGATCAGCAAAAAATTCCTTGTCTTCTTCTACAACGTGAAAACGATATCAGCGACCATCAACTGCTATTAGAAATTGTAAAGCAAACGCGTGCAATGATGCGTTATGAACTCCAATGCCTCTAGAACCGGAACGCAGTTGAGGAATTTGTGAATAAGTTAGCATATCCTGTCGGCCCCACCTTGATTCACAACTACCACCACGAACAAAAAATCACTTATCGCCACTGTGGACCGCAAATAACTATTTATAAAGATATTAATTAATGTAAATTTTCTTACTATCTATTTAATTTCTAAATTAGATATTAATTTAACGACAAAACTAGGAATGATTCATAATTTCTTTAAAATTTATTTATTCCATATACAGTCGAACTTCCCTAAGTCGAATCATCATAGTTCACTAAAAAAAAATCGGGAAATAGAAAATTCGAGTTACAGAATTAACTATAAAATGCGATCTTAGTGCAAAATTTGCGAAGAAAATCGAGATATAGAAAAATTTGACTTATAGAAGTTCGACTGTAGTTGTATGCTTGGTTGAGAACACTTAAATTTTTGAAAATAGAAAGCGTTTTGGTCACGTATACAAAATACGTGTCCACGAGCTTTAATTCCTGTTTGTAGCGATAAGAACATCCTTTTAAGCAGTTAATTAAAGCATTAATATATCATATGTCTAGCTCCCAGGATAATATAACTTTTTACGTTTTATCATCGGAAGAGCACATATCGGTAAAGGTCCAACCAGCTGAAATGTTATTATATATAGATACTGCACCTCTATACATATACGAGACACTTATACCCATTTACCACAATTAATACGGCAGAAGGACCTCGGGGTCGATAGTCAGTTGTAACCTAGAAATTAAAACTTAAAGGAAGGCAACCTATATACAAAATAATTATCTATTTTAAATCGTTTTCTTTTAATATCCTAGAAAGTGCTTTTAAAAATGAAAATTTTCAAATATTTTTGATTGAAGACATCTTAATGAATCGGTAATTAAAATAACAAAAAGTAAGCTTTATAAATTGTTAAAAGTAATCACACTAATGACAAATTACTTGTTTTCATTGTCATTTATGTTCTTTATTAATGAAGAGCGGAGGCTAATAACAGAAAGTGTTTCTTGAGTAGGCCAAAGAGCGAATATCAAATTGAATAATAACCATTAGCAATTTTGTAAGATTAGTGAAAATGGTTGGTTGTTAGATGAGGCATTATTTATATAGAGCTATTAGATTATTGTTTGCCTTTCTACCAAACTTAATCTTAAAGTTTTAGTTCCTGGATGTGGAAAATCTTTAAATCGTGGATATAATTAATAATTTACGATTTACAAACATGGTATAAATCTATCAATTCCACTCTAATATCTTAATAACATTAAATAAATTATTTAATTAATCATTATTCTGTCGCATTTTGGTATTTTATTATTTAGGTAATTGGATTCTTTAAACATTTTTCCAATATATTATTTATAAATAAATTTTTGAATCAACTGAATCTCGCAATAATTGGTGAATTCATAAAAAACGAATAATAAAATAAGATCAAAGTAGATTTCTCGCAGTCACATGCGGTAATTAAACACTTCTTGTAGTGGCTGTAGTAGTCACGTGCGGTAATTTAGTACAGTGGAACACCAATATTGGCCGTTAATTCGTTTCTATGTGGAGAATGAATGTTAAAAAGGACGAATATCAAACGTATTTTTCCCATGGGAATTATATAACTAAAAATGCTTCGTAGCTTTAAATTTTGTCCATCTATTTTATTAACAAATAAATCACTCAGAAATCTTTTTGAGTATGAGTTACTGAGCCACGATCAGCGATTTTTCACTGGCCACGACTAAGGTGAAACGTGTATGGACTTTAAGGGCGAATATAAAACAAAAATTTTAACGAAAAACGGGACAAAAAAAACAAAAATTAGCGTGGATATTGAAGCTCCACTGTATGTCGTAAAGAGTTTATATGTCGTAAAAAAATTATAAACGAAGTCACGGTAAAGGTTAAATTAATGTTATTGTTAGGGGGCCGTTAGTACTTTTAGAAAATTCGCAAAGTGTCTGACACAATTACCGCATATGGCTGCGACATGTTCATTTTTAAACATAACAAAAAGAGCATTTTTTATAATTTTAACATAGAAAGAGAATCTTGGGTATTAATGTTCATTCCATTCAAACGGTTCAGGAGGTTCAGGTTCCTTTTCATCATCCATTTTTGGTCCATGAGCTGAAAAATAATAAATTTTTTAATCGTTTTGAATTTAGTCATATTTCTTTTTATTTAAGTTATTGTTGTAAATCCAGAAGATTGCTATCGTCTGGTTGGGCAGACCTATTCTAGAGTAATAAGCGTGACACTTATAGAGACATAACTAATTAGGTATTTGCAAAAATAAGTAAATGAAAAGTAATTTCTAAGGCGTAACAAATGATATGCTTTGCTGAACATCTATCTATAGGGTTTTTAGTCCCTCATATTCAACGGTATTTTACTTAATTAATTGAAATATCGTCAGTGATTAAGTTCACACAAAAATATGAAATATTTCGGCTGCCTGGTCGATGCTATTGGTTTATTCTGTCAAATTTTTAGCATTAACTTACTTACAAAATGATAAAGTCAAGTCTACAAATGTAATTTTTAAAAATCCAATAAAATTATTTTTATCCATTCTTTTACTCAATAGCCTTAACTTTTCCCGTTTTGTAAGTCTAGACAAATTGGTAAATAAAAGCTCGTATTGAAATATTGAGTTGGGTAAAAAGTAAATTTTTTGTTGAAAATGTTGCAATTTTTGACATAAAATAAAATTTTATTTTAAAATGGCAAACGCTCGTATAACTACCATTAATAAATGAAAATATAAAATATTTCCAGCTGGTGTTGAGTCATTTTATCGGCGGAACTACAGTGCCCATTAAAATAATAGAATAAATGATGCATAAATACCTCTGATTACTCAATAAAATACAATCATGCTAATAAAATAAATTAAACGAAGACATAAAAAAAATCAACAAACCTGCAACCATTTCAACGATTTCCTCCTGCTCCGGTTTAATGTTTCTTACCATTATAAGCCCACCAATGCAAACATCTTTAATCGGTATATATTGCCCATCATCAACTAGTCCCAAAACTTTTAATTGCTGTTGCATCACCCTTGCTGGATTATTTAAAAATTCAACGTCGGGTTCCTTTTCAACTTCTTTTTCTTCTTTAATTTTTTTGGATGCTGCATCGGTAGCAGCAGGTTTAATAGGTTTCTTTTCTTCTTCCTAGATTAAATATATTTTTGAAAAGCAGTAACGGGGTTGAAAATTGTTTTAATTTTTTATAGATAAGAAGTTCTATAGGGTGTTAAAATAAAACAAAAATAATTGTAAAATTTTGGTAATGGTAGAAAAATGCGACAATCACATAATAAAAGATTGTCGCCGAGCTTCTCCCATTTAATTTCGACTCTCACCTCCAAGCATTGTAACCTGGCCAACCCTTGTAACCAGGTTACCTGACCAATCTATCCAACTAAAGCCTTGGACATCGAAATGTGTTGCACTGCATCAAACACGGCAAGGAATTAAAAACAATTAAATAGAGCGACAAGTAATGTACCAAGTTTGTAGAGAGTAGGTGTTTATCAAGAATCACAAAACGAAATGACAAAATATAAAATAGCCATTGGAGCCATACATGAGGTTTTATGAACAAATAGCGGACACCTTTTTGGGCAATGAAACACTACATAAGTGCGAGGCTAGATTTATGATATAGAGGAAGCATGGAGAAGCGATCCTGGGCTTCAGGGTAATAAATAATAAAATGTGTGCCACAAGAATAAAGAAAAAAATTCAATCATCCTGCTTTTAATGTCTATGAAAAGGGTTGAAAAACAAAAAAGTGCGAATTTTACAAGCAACTCTAGCGATACCACAACATAAAAATAATACTGGGCAATGTATAGATAGGCAAAGAGTCTGAACACCATCCCGCCTATACGAGGAAATAAATAGAAATGCAATAAGACTTTCCAGTTCTACCAAAGGAACATTTACAAACAGACCTAGATCTTAGGAAGAGAAATAACAAAGAATTAAATTGATCATATCTTTATATCATACGGGTAGGTAACAAGAAATCTGCTAGATGTCCGAATTCTTAGGGGAACCGACATACATTTGGACCACAATTTATTAAGGTCAAAAATCAAATAGAGGCTATTTAAAATTACCACAAAAGAGCAAGGAAAAGGGAAAACATATAGCAGAGAAGAATTATAAAATGAAGAAATGAGAATGGCGTACTAACAGTGTGTCGCCCAAAAAAAAAAAAAAAGCGGCAACTTAGCAAAAAGAATGATTTGTGCTTTCCCAAGAAGCTATGTACAAAAGATAAATAGACTTTCGCGGTTTGACCATGAGTGCGAAGCGTCGACTGATAACGGACAGAAAAAAATAAGGAACATAAACAGTCAAGCAAGGACAACAAAGGAAGAGTTCCGAAAAACAACGAAATGAAGCAAATATGGTATGCAGAAGAAATAAAAGAAAGAAGAGAACTTTCATGAAGGATATGTTGAATACATAAAGGCAAAAAAATACTCAAGAATTTTATAAGAAAATAAACAAGATTAAAAGATAATTTTTGATGCAACAGTGGCATATATAGGCAGGAAAATGGCAGAAGAGCGAATAAAAAGGATAGCCAGAGGCAATTTACCAACTGGCCAAAAATCTAGAGAAAGGCCAAGGAAGAGGTGGAACGACACACTAGTTTCATAAACGAAACCAGGGGGTTGTTTTTTAAACAGTTATTGCCTATAAAAAAGAAGAAGAAGAAGAAAATATAAACATTGGCATCCGAGCGGATAATGGATATCCAAAAAGTCCTCGACACGTGGCGTCAATACTTTAATTTCACTTATTAAACCAACCATCAGCAACGGTTAAATATTGCCCCCTATAAAATCTACATATGTAAAAGAAGAAAAGCCAATTATAAAAGAAGTTCAACACGCAATAAAGAAAATGAAAAATAATAAAGCACCTGGGACAGATAAAATAAAACAAGCAAATTTATTAAATAGGAAGAAGGCAATTTGACTTAGCAAGTTCACGAACCAAATGGAATATTATATATTGAAAAGAGCTACGACTGACCAAATCTTTGGAGTTGGTGCTCAAAAAGTGCTGAAAGCATAACATATCATGTATCAAATGTACCTAAACTATAAACATACGTCTTACTTCATAGATGGCAATGGTCTATGCTCTATGGCAGGGGCGGCCAAACTTTCAGACGTTTGGGGCGACTTTTTGTTGGATGTGTACTCGCGGGTGACTACCATTTCCTTTGCTCTTTGGGTACAAAATCTATGTAAAAATTGTTGGCGACCTTTTTTCAGCTATGCTTAAGTCAGCTTTGCGGGAGACTTCCAGAGATCTACGTCTTGGCTTGTATATAGGGTCAGTTGGCCAGTGGTCAGCCATTTACCCTGTGTGGGACAGGCGTCAGATGTGTTTACATATGAGACAGGCGGGCGACTAGACATATTTACGCGGTCGCCGCTTTGGCCACCCCTGCTCTATGGTATGCACTAGAATATCTAGGCATTTCCCAAAATGGCTGACAGCCATTAAAAAGACCATGGAAAACTCACAATGCAGAGTCAAAATCGATGGAACTCTACTAAGGCGATATACATAACCAAAGAACTAAGACAGGGGAATGGCCTATTAAGAGTTTTGTTCAATACAGTAGAGTATGTTATAAGATAAAACAACAAACGACCGAAGATTTCGCAATGACGCATGGCCCATGCAAATAATACAACATAACACTATTCTAGACAATATCGAACCTCAAGAAACATCTCGTATAAATAAAAGGAGGATCGGAGTAGTTAGGTCTCCAAATAAGTACCGAAACACAATATATGTTTACTTACTTCAAGGAGGGATACTGGAAACTATATCCTTATGATGAATAAATAAGCAAAGCCACGAGAATGTTCAAACTTTAGATCTTGGTGTTAGTAGTAGATGCCAAAAATAACATTCGCAACGATATCAAACACAACATTTCAATTTGTGTGAAGCCTTTCAAAACTTTTTATTGTTGTGGATCTTGAGCACAGCAATTGGATGTCTAGACCACTAAGCTTCTTTTGTTTTTAAAGTTTTTTTTTTATAGAAAATTTATTAGTGTGGATCTTAAGCTCAGCAATCGGATGTCTAGACCACTAAGCTTATTTTGTTTTTGTGGTTTTTTTTGTAGAATTTTTAAATCCTAGGTAAAAAAATGAAATCATAATAATAAATAAAAGAAAAAGAAATTACGGAATTTCTGTATTTATCTCTGCGTCCTCTTCTAGCTGCAATGCTAAGTAAAGCCGACGAAGTTTTTAAAATCTCTTCACGCTTCTTTTCTTCTGTAGGTGCTGGATAGGCAAATGTTGATGGTTTAGCATTAGATTTGAACTGCATTTTTGGCATATTTAGATCGCCGTTAAGACCAATCAAACAAGTCGGAGTGAATGCTAAAGATAAGCAATGTGCCAAAGGAAACCAATACCAATGTTGAGTAAAAATTAAAGTTCCTACTACGGCAAGCATGTTTACATGACCAGTACGAGATTGAAGGCTCATGGTAGTATTTCTTCCACCCGCATCGATAATGCCTAAAAAAATATTATTTAATTATAAATTTTCTTATTTACTGTTTTATGTATTTAAGTAATTATTGTAGATGTTATAGTTTTACGTCCTTTAGTTTAACAACAGTGTCCTAAATTATCAAGCGAACCCTAGGAACGTAATTATTGTTGTCACCATTTACGCGACTTAAACCCGAAAGTAAAAATAATATTCCAAGCACGAAAATTTCGAGAAATATGCCTCAAATCAAAAAATGTCGAAATCAAAAGTTTGATGGTTTTAAGGAGGACACCAAATTCTGTCAAAAATTTTTCATCTCGACCTCCAGTGGGCTAAGAAAAGGGGCTAACTTTAAGATATTAAATAAGAGGCGCCATTTTTGACTAAAAATTCAGGATCTACAGATAAAAAATCTAATGTGTCCAACACCTCACTTTATCATACATGTTGTTGCAATATGTTGCAACGTACAACAGTGATAATGGAACTAACTCTCCACGTTTTATTGCATATTTGGGTTTTGCAGAAAAAATACATAAATTTTAGTGGAAACACTTTTTCCTAATCATAGTAGGTGGCGCTGTAATCGCTGGATAAATAAATATTGCGTTTACAGTGCCAACTCCATTAATTATAGGTAGAATGTAAATTTACAAAACAATTGGAGTTACCGTTTAAGATTTAAAAGTTTTCCCTCTTTCGAACTGGCTCTTCGTCACCCTATAGGGGTCGAGAGGAAAAAATTTTGACAAAATTTGAAGCATTACATTTTTAATTTTTTTTGATTCGATTAATATTTCTCGAGATATTCGTGCATTTGACTTTGGGCGTAAATTAATTTATATATAAATTTAAAAAGTATTTTGTTATTGACCTTTTAATATTAATAATTAATAATTTATTGATTAATTTGTATACCTTGAGCAAGGATCGCTCCAAACTTGGACATGACATCCTCGTGCTTATCCTTAATGACATCAGAGTACTGTTGTCGGAAGAATGTAACTTTGGGGCACGTGGGTTCAGTTTGTTGAATGCATATCATTGCTGAAGCAATGAGAGCGCCTTGCCTAACAAAATTGATTCTGTCAGATTGAATCATTGGTTCTAAAATAGTAATGGCTTCACGTAATCCTGTTCCAGCGCAGGCTATCCCTAAAGCCATCGCTGCTCCGTAGCGAACATGAGGATTGTAACTCTCTGCTAACAATGACACTACACTTGGACATTGATCAGGAGTTCTGAAAAAAAAAATTAATATTATTTTATTTAACAGGCAATTTCCTACAGAATTTCCTTGGCATGGCCTGTTTTAAATCCTACAAAAAAAATCCTATTTAACTGTAAATTTTTATTTTTTCACAAATTAAATTTAAATTTATTTTATGTAATTTAAAAGTCTAGCAAAATGAATTTTTTATATTTTTTTAGGTAGGTTTTATAAATTTTTATAGAAAAATTTCAAACAAAGACTTGAAAAGAAAAGGCAAGGGTAAGTGTTACAGTAATTTAGATTGTGCAATTTTAGACGATCAATAATGTTTGAATGCTATGTAATGTAAGATAGGTCAGGAGCCTCTTTAGTCAGCAGAACATAGTTTGAATAAGGTTATAAATTCACCACTAGTAAATTTAATTGATTTTCTGAGTACTTTTAAGTGTTATATGTAGTCTATTGTTTGTACTCTATGCCCTATAAAAAGAGTACAGAGAACGAAGAGGACTCACTTATAAAATGGGAATATAAAATTACAATCATATTAAAATCTTCATATGTTTAGCTCTTAATTTCTTTGTTAATGTTTAATTAGTAGTATGAAACTGTTCTCCACTCGACTTTCCTAATCTAATCTAATCTAATAAAAAAATGTTACAAACATAATAAGAAAAACATAATAACAAAAATGGCTAATTTTTATTCAAAATTAAAAAAAAAATTGCACAATTACCATACTTTCCATTTTTGGGAAAGTAATATATTAATTTTTCTATTCCAAGATAAATAATTTTAGATCTTAAATACATAACACATCCAGAGTAAAAATTTACATTAAAAAATTTTTTTTTGGTTTAAAGAAATTATTTATTTTCATAAACACAACGTGATATGACTGCACAAATGGGACAACAATTTTTTTGAGCTAAAATACGTTGGTGTCATGATTTATATTAATTGAGTTGAGATAATAATGCACCGTGACGCAAATTCCTCTTCACTGTCAGTGCAGTGGTTATTTCGTGAAGTTAGATTTGGAAATTTTGAAAGCTTTCTGTGAAAGGCTTGTACTAACGTTTCGCTGGAGTATTTTACACTGCTTGTTTGTTAAATTTTACTGCCAGTTGTTATAATAAAGAGCTATACAGGATGTCCCTCATAAGTTGTTCGACATGGGGATCTGGAGAACCGTAAAAGATACAAGGTCGGTTAAATTTGGGCAAAGTTGCCATATTAAAAGACCAATTTAATTATGTATTTGTTTTTCCAAAAATATGCATAGGTAATTAGATAAAGCAAAAATTTAAATTTATGCCAATTTTGTTTTTGGCTTCTAACTTTCTTAAATACACAAATACACAATTTTAGTTTGCACTTTATTGAGGCACTTTTTTACGGAGAATCACCAGTGGTTTTCAAAATTTTACTAACTTGTACTGTTTTTGAGTTATTGGTATTAACTTTTAACTCTGATCTGCCGACCGGTCCCGAATATCTCGAACTGCAGCTGACCCCTGAAAACATCGTTGAGGAGATGTTTGCGCCCCAGACTACGAAGCTAGTTAGTCGTAACGAGGGTAGTTTTAGAAATCCCACACTGTGAAGAACAAGCTCCACTGCGTCTTTAGAAGATTTTCACCCGCCCTCGCAAAACACACACACCGACAGATAACATGCCAAAAATAGTTAATTCTTGTTCAAAGAACCTCAAAACGTTGACATATGGATTTTTGCACGATTGCTAGTAGCGTGCGGTGCTATTTTAAAGATTGTTTAATTTATTGCTTATTTTCGCGACTCTCATTACTTTTACCTACGTTAAGTGCCCCGCTCGGCAAATGCTAAATCCGGTTCTGATAAAAATGTAAACTTAAAAATATTGATGTTTTTTTTATATGGAATTTAAATTTAGAGAACGCTGCTGCTTTTAATATTTAAATTTGTTTGTTGTTGATTTTTACTAATTAATGACACCCCAAAAAGATGTGGAGAATTACAAGCAAGGGTAACAAGATCTAACACTACCCATCACTCACAATTAACACTACAGAAGGACTTCGTCAGTTAAGGATAAAATCCTAAGAAAACAACTAAATTGAACTAACTGAAACTACCAGATTAAAGAAAGTTAATCATCGTTGGGAGAGATTATTTACTTGTTTGTGTTAAAAGTAGTAAATCATGGACAACAAATAAATTATTTTATATTTAAATTGGGAAATGTTATAGTAATATTCGGTTCATTTAGGCAATATTGCTATAAATATTCCAATAAAAACTACGTTTTATTTAAATGAAGTGAAGAAAAAATTTAAAATTTACAGTATTTGCCATCAATTATGTCTTAGCATTAGCTATACTCAATCGTAGAGAAGTATTGGCGATTCAAGCTAAGCGATACGCCCTCTAGCGGAGAAAAAGTTACTTTTCCCGTAGTGGGTACTTTATTTAATTCACAAGTGTTTACATATTTAAACGATATTTACAGATTCATCAAGCATAAAAAACACCCAGGTGTTTGAGCCCAGTCTCAGAAAAACACACAAAAAATGCTCCAAGTTACTATTATTATAATCTGACATAACCTTATTTTACCCATTTAGAGCAATAAAATATGGCGGAAAAAAATTAATTTGAATCGCCTATACCCTTATTTATTTATACTAATAATTGATCGACGAAATTCGAATTCTATTAAAAAAAAAATTAACAGACAGCACACTATATTTATTTATTTATCAATAAAGTTTTACTTTTATATTCTATAATGACAAAAAGCACTGTATTTCAATTATTAATTAAAATCCCAAGCATTTATAGTTGCCAAAAATATTAAGATCAAAATTGCAAATATGTTGTCAGTATCATTCATCATAAAGTGACTTTAAAAATCATTTGTTAATTTATTTTTAAAACTAAAATCTTTAAAATAACTTATTACTCAGGAAAATTTATTTATAACTAAGTTTTTATTTATTACGCGACTCTAAAACTTGTACTACAAAATTATGAACGTTAAGTTAGTTGTATGTTAAGTTAAGTGCATAAGTTCTAAATTATTTATTTGTACTAATTTGATTAGGATTTAAAAAATTGTTTTATTTCACAAAAATTATTTTTTATGATATACTGTGCTGCTATTTTATTCTTTATTTTAAAATAAACGTTTTTAGATATAAGATGCCAAATGTTAAACCCCGCCAATTATCGTCCATTTACTAGTGTTTGGCGCAGTGTTAGGTAGAATGCTCCTAATGCAAAATTTTAGGGATCCGGACAGAAAGTCGACGTGGACAAAAAGCTGACATACACAAAAGGCCGACAAATAAAACGCCAGCACAGACAAAAGGCCAACGCTTACCATGTGACCGACGTTTACAAACCGCCGACATACACAAGTGGCCGACACGGACAAAAGACCGACAAAAAAAATGTCGACAATAGGCCAACATAGAAAAAAGGTCGACACAGCCAAAAAACCGAGACACAAAAGCCCGACATAAACGTAAAGCCGACTGACAAAAGGCCGACACATACAAAACGCCAACACTTACTAATTATAATAAATGTAGATAATCGATATCATTTCAAACAATTTTAACATACGTTTTTGCAGATATATTCATTTTTAGGCCTTTTATCTCAAAAACGAAAAATAGGACCACATGTAAATTTTCTTACTTTCGGTTTTAAGTCGCGTATTTTTATTGGTTGTTGCTAACGTTTTGCTCGCCATTGCAGGGAGCATTCTCAAGGCGAAAAAGTTCGATGAATTTCTTAATTAATAGGACTACATATTTAAAAATGTTAGGAAAATGCACACTTTTAAATTTTAGTAAATTTTTGTTTACGGGACCTTTTAAAATGTGTTTCTAAATAATCTCAAAAATTTTCTTGGTGTTCCATCAACATTTCTTAGAAATCCGCTTACATTTGCTTACTCTACGCCTAGAACTCATCATTACTCTAACTCCCCATTACTGAAATTATTTAAGTCCTATCATGAGCTTCAACACTTATTTGACATTTTTGATTCCACAAGCACCTTTCACCTTATATAAGAGTACAGTCATTTATTTTATTACTACTAAAGTATATTTATAGTATATATTTGTTAATTTTTCTTTTTATTATATTTATACATATATGTAACTTCTTTGATGTTTCCTGTAAAAGGCATAGCCTGTTGGAAATAAACTATTATTATTATTATTATTAAAATGTGTAAAATGATAATATGAATCATGTTTTATGCCATTCTAGTATTATTAAAAAAATTATTAACTTGTTCTTTAATTAATTTAAATTAATTGGCAGTCTTTTGTTTGTCTGCCTTAAGCTCTGTGGGCATTTTGTCTTTGTCGGCTTTTTATCTGTCGGTCTGTTATCTCTGTCGGCCTTCTGTCTGTTGGCCTTTTATCCTTGACACCAGACTCTATCAAACGCCTAAGCTACGCAAAAAAAAATCATTGAGAAATTTCACTTGTTTCTAGAAATTTCTCAATTTTATCTTTTATCTTGTAGACCTAATTGATTTCGGAATCCAAATTTATGGTCAAAAATTAGTTATTTTTTCACGAGATATGGTTTCAGTCTCTTTAACATGAGTATGATAACGATTGACTTTTCCTTCATTTTCTGGACTTCTCGCTTGAGTTGGGAGTTGTTTAAGGCAGCTGGATCGCGCGACTGCTGCCATTTTCGTCTCTGGCGACCCCTTTCCCTTGCAAGGTTTTTTACTGCCATTGGGTAGTTGACTCAGATACTTTTTTTAGTCAGCACCCACCACTGATCTGAATATAACACTGGATTGGGCTTGGGCAGCATTCTGTCACCTGAGTGCCTGAGAGCGTGCCCGATTGAACGGCGCCATGACAGTAAAACTGAGGTTTTGTGACACAATTCGGCGGCAAATTCAAAATACCTAAAGTAATCACTCGATTAAATTTAAAGTATAAT
>JARJDX010046629.1:0-14960 GCA_030264735.1 Gymnusa sp. GC000175 | reverse complement strand
CAAAATAGTTGTCTGTAATCTCCTTTAACGCGATTTAAAATTGATCAATCCGTTCCTGTTCAAAGTTGGACATTTCTAAAAACCACGATTTTCGCCAATTTCAACACACACTTAAACGCCGATTCTGAGCTTATTATAAACAAAATATTTATCATACTTAAGGCATTTTGTAACCAAAATAAATGTCTACAATCTCCTTAACGGTAATTTAAAATCGGTCAATCCGTGCAAAAAAACTGGCAAAATGGAAATTTTAAATTTATATTTGATCAGAAAAAAAATCACGAATTTTACAAACTTTTTAAATTGTTCATTTTTACATATTTAATAAATAAAAGCATGCCGTTCACTACCTAAATCGTTTTTAATTGAGGTACTAGTTTTCTAGAAATTTTTGTCAAACATTGGAAAATTCTAAAAAGTCATGATTTTTGCCAATTTCAAAACGCACTTGAATGCCTATTTCGAGTAGTAAGTAGTATTATATATCTTGCTTACTCCATTTTGTAGTGGTAGTAAATTGCTCATTTATTATATAAGGAAAAGCGTTTTAATTACGACACCTCAACTCGTTTTTTGATTCAGGCCATAGTTTACAAAAAATCTTTGTTCAAAGGTAGAAAAATCCTTGATTTGTGCCATTTTAAAAACGCACTTAGCAGCCGATTTTAAGCTTAATATAGAATAAAATAAAATTATGTCATAGCCAAAATAATTGTCTACAACCTCCCGCAATGCTATTTTAAATCTTATAAAGTTATATGTGTATTTTGCAATTTTTATTTAAATTATTTGTGGCTATTTTTAGTTTTTATAAAAAATAAGACGTTTTTATTTTTTTTTATAATTTTGTAATAATTTGTTTAAATTAAATAATTTAAGTTGGATTTGTCGAGAAATTTTAAGTGCAATATAAATTCATAAAATGGAATGATTTCTCTTTCCTTTCCTGTTGTTTCTGTTGTGTAATATTTTGAAGAATCTTGTGTATATGAAATGAGATTTGCATCCTGTGCATAACGCTTTAATAATATTATGAAAATCAATCTTGTTATATGTTACATCAAATAATGTTCGTTTGGTAAAAAGGTCAAAGCAGAAAATACAATTTAATACATCATGTACTGTTGTAAAGAACATGGGAACTTGGAAAACGAAAACGAGCCGCGCTCAGGAAGATAATAAATGAACGGATGCCAATGAAAAACCGAAATAAGAGGAAAACGGCGTGAGCCAACCAGGAAAAAATGTACCCAGTCTCTCATTTACCCCTTTATTCGTCAAGTGTAATAAATATTACTAAGCTGCGACATTTAGATCAGTTGTTATAATCGTTTTTCTTTCACATGTGGGGACTTCGAGCATGCATTTGTACTAGTCGTCTAGAAAATATTAGTCTCGCTCTCAGAGAATTTATATTAAGCTCTAAAATTAATAATGCAGATGTTGTCAAACCTAAGATTCTCTACTAAATACCCCACCTAACTTACTATTATTTTTTTTCACCCGTAAAAACAGAATGGAAATATTGATTTAATTAAGATTTAGTGCTCTCTCTATAAGCTTCTCTCCTCTGCTCTACTCTACTCACACTACCGCGTTACGTTCTGGTTCGTAATTCATAAAAACCTGTCCATACCACTTAAGGAATACTTTCATACAATGCTATTCCTTCTGCTCCTCTTTTTTTTCTGTCGGGAGGAGCGAACTTAATTAGACCTAGGAAAGTTTCGTGGGTGCAAAGAGGTTGCCACTACCACAACCACTATATTCTATTATCTTATCTCTTAAAACTAATTCAATCCCTCTCAGTCTTTTAGTCAATGCTTTTCTATTTCACTCGCAAAAAAGATCATTTAACTTCAACGCGCTTTCCCAAAGTCTTATTTTCACTTGGAATCAATTTCCATTATTTTAAAATGCAAAAAATGCGTTCTAAATAAATCCTCCACTTACGTCACCGCAACTAGACAACTTAACAATATCAGATTTAAGTAAAAAGTGAAAATAATGCTTTGTTGTTTATTTTTTATTCTATTATTAGCAACTCCTTTTAACAAAATAACTTTTAAATGAATTGAATATCTGACAGTATACTTTAAGTGCCAAGTAAAAAGTTTAAATTACACAAATAAACATTTTTTTGCAAAAATTGCAAGAACGCTTAATACATTTCATTTATAATCATAACAATTTTAATTAATTTATATGCATTTTAAAATTCCGTTTTTCATTTTTATAATCTAAAGCAAATAAATATTTGTTGCAAAAAAATTATAAAACACAATTTAAGGTTATTATTTAGAAAAATTATAACTGTAACCAAAAATATTCCAAATAATAAAATATTTGTCAGTTCAAAAGGTAACTGGTTGCTTCACCGGGTATTGGGCTACAATTTGTCATAAGCACAAAGAAAGTGAGAAGAGTAAAGAGGCAGAGAAGGGTGCAGAGGGGAAAAGGGAGTGAGAAATAGGAAAAAAGCGAAATGAAGAGGAAATCAAAAAGGGGTGCGGTGCAAAAAAGAGTAAAAGAGGAAAAAAAATTAACATTTCAAATTTTGGTCAATTCTTGTTCAGGGGACATTAAAAGATATATTTCCTATAAGCTTCTAGGAAGACGTGAAAGTTACAGAGCCGTTTTCAACAAATGCATTTTTCCAATATTCACATGGTATTCAAAAACAACTACGTGACATTAAAAAAAGTCACTGTTAGCCAGATGGCTAAAAAGAAAATCAGATAAAAATTACACAACAAAATATAAGATAACATTATGCGTTTTAAGCATAGCAAATGACTAATAAAAATAAATGACACATAGAGTACAAACTCGCCAAAGCCCGTTGGTTTAGTAAGAAATCCGGTACATATCAAACCAGTGATTTTTTTAATGCTAAGATAAGAAATTTTTTAGAATATAATAAAATATTAACGAGCATAAAACCCATCTATTGGTAAGTTGTCCAATAATATTTTTTTTCAAAATATACACATTCCCTAATCAATAAGATTTTTAATAGAAAAGAAGTTACCAAACCTAACGTGCGTTAGACCAAAAAGCTAAATACTAGCTGTTTTTACAAATTTCTTTTAAATTTGCCACACTACCTCAAAAAACAAATAAAATATAAATATATACTTGTTATTTAGAAATTTACATTAATTGACTTATAACTGGAAGCTGTGTTTGATATCATATGTGCGTTGAAACCGATTCAAAATATATTTTTCTTCATTAAATTTTTTATTGATACCCTTTTGTTTACGTCCTCCAAATTTTTAAGTGTTATCTGCTCATAATGTTTCAATTTTAAATTCAAAGTCATAAATGAAGGAGTGCAGTAACAGATTTTATCTTACTTACCACTTGTTGAAAAAAAACTGAAAAAGTGAAAAAAAAAAACAGAATAGGTGCTAAAACCCAAAAGGTGCATAAAAAGGTATAGGTGGATCATGGGTTTTAAAAAAGTGCAGAAAAGTAGAATACAAAACTTTCAAAAGTACGGTTGATCACCTTATGATTTTTCTAAGAACAAAATTTTTCCCACATAGCTTATTCGTCTTCGTTTTTCTGTGAATGGTCATCATGCGATCATGACTGCACTTTTTATTTATTTTGTTATTTTGCAATGTTTTTCAGCCAACCTACTTACATTAAGTGCAAATAGCAATTATTTAGCCAGGAGATTCTGGATTACCTGCACCAGTTTTACTGTCAACTTTTTTTTGGAAAATTTCTTTCCTCTTATTGCCTTGTTGTTTTTTTGATACATTCACTGTGTCGTAGGAAGAAGCTTGACTATTTAATAAGCTAATTGAATTTTGCTGCTAGGAAAATGTTAACTAAAATACAATATTCGCATTTATATTAATTAATTTTCTTTAAAGAGCTCCTACGTCCTCATACTGATCTTTTCCTTTAAATTTTCCTTTCTAAAATTAGCTTCAGAATTACGGCTGATGGTCAAAATCCCGAAAATCAAAATCCCGACAGTTAAAATCCCGAAAATCAAAATCCCGAAAGGTTAAAATCCCGACAGGACAAAATCCCAGTAATATCCCGGGATTTCGTCCTGGGCTCCAGAATTGCATACCCTTTTTTTTCCATATTCCAAGTTTTTATAAGCCTTCTAGGCTATTCCCAAGATCCTAGACTGTATCATTAGCTTTTTGAAAAACGAATTTCAAACCTTTATCTTTTTTATAACTTAATATCAGTACCTAGATAGGTGCTTTTCTTTTTTTTTCTTAAATCCTGATCATGGTAATGTACCAATAAATATATTTTTTAATAATCACGCTTTTGCCTTATTGATACTTCTTCTTGCGTCTTCTAAAGGTGATTGGCGATACAATAAGTTAACCAACTTTTGAAATTAGCTGATCAAAAAATATCGACTGATGTACAGAGTTTTTACGTTATTTTTAATCAATTTCCTTAAAGAGTTTGGGCGTTTTCCTATTTATGGCTCTGTTTGCATTTTTCCGACCATGAATCTTAGATACTTTTCTTGGTAATGGCATATGTAAGGTAAATGTATTTCTCAACTCCGTTTAGGGATATCTTACCGTTAATAATATCTTCATCAATTATTTTTTAATAAAATTACTACCAAATAGCTTCTTGTTTGTCCTATGGTCCTTATTACTACTTCATAAAGAGATAACCTAAAGAAGGTTAGCTATCCAATTGTCTAACTAGATTTAAAAATCAACTGCTTAAAAATTCCTCTTGTATTCCCTATCTAAGGGTTGGATATTATCATTGCTATTTGCCACTGCTTTATTTAGCTTGGTGTTGATGTGTTTATAACAATCACGAAGATTCTTCAATATCCTGTATTTTTCTAATAATCACAGTTTTGTCAAATAGTTTCTTGTTCGTCTTAAAATCCTCATTAATACTTCCTGGTGCAGTTTTATTAGTACCACCTTAACAAGGTTCAATATCCAACTGAATTTGGGAGTATATGCTCGATAAATGTCGACTTTTTTTTTGGAGTTCTTCAATCGAAAGTTGGATATCGTCATTACTATTGGCCGCTGATTTAAATGGCTCGGTGTTGCTATCTTTTTGCCAATCACGGAGATTCTTCATCACAATATCCTGTAAATTTTTGTTAATCACATTTTTGAGAAATAGCATGTTTGAGGTAGACTTCTTAGTACTTCTTAACACACCGCCTAAAGAAGGTTGAATATCCGAATAAATTTTGATAGAGGCTGCTCTAATAATGGCGCCTTTTTTTTCTTGTAATCATTGATGTGCTTCATTTATACTAATCACGGATATCCAGCAGCTTTTCAATTTTTGTATTTTATTTTTCCTTGGATTATGAGTTGGACGCGCCACAAATAATTTTCGCATTTTTTAAATCGATTTTGCGTTTTGACGCCTTTGTATTGATCTTGTCCTTTATATTTTTCCGTCTATAATTAGCTTCAGAATCTCATTCGTTTTTTATTTTCCATATTCCTTCTTCTTAAATAACATCTGTAACTTCAAAATTGATCTTCGTCAGAATTTGAATTGAGTTAGAAGTTGTTATTAATCATAAAAGTTGTTTGTCCTTAAGTGTATAAGCCTACAGCTTGTGTTGTTGACACTATTTATAAACTCTTGCCAGCATTTTAGTCAATCTTCTAATAAATATTATAATTTGGTTTTCTCATGTCAAGTTTTGAGACTTTTATGAAAGCCTAACTAAGATTTTCGGGCTTCTTGAAGAGTGCAGCGTAAATAATTTTGAGGTAGATTTTTGGGACATAACTCTCGTAGAGTAAATTGTTCTAAAATCTTCATACGATTTAGCTGTAGCATTCTATGATAGGCTTAGGAATGTAATGATAGATGTGGTGCATGCAGTTTTTCGTAGTGATATTATAAAAATTCGTTTTATTGCACAAAACAATATAAAATAATCTAATTGTCGAAAATTCCTAGACCTCTATCGTGGTAGCTATTTATTACGCCACTGTTAACGTGTTGCCTTTTCTTTGCCTGTAATGCTGAAAAACTATATTAGAGGTGGACCAGGATTCTAAACCACTGGAGCTACATGATTTCTTACCTAACTCCAAAGAAGGTTTAGCCATAAAACCCCAAACTGAGAAGACTGTTTGGGAATATCCTGTGGATTTTTAGCTCAGCAATCGAATGTCTAGAGCCTAGGCCGTTGAGCTACATTAATACACCTCTACGTAGCCCAAATAAGTTTTTCTTATGTTGTCGGATAACCTAAAGAGTTTTGAATGATTTTTAGAACTTAGCTTAAGATAAATGATTTTTAAGTCTTCATACCATTTGGTTCTGTAGTAGTTTTCTGTGGAAGGTTTATAATTGTAGGGACATTTAATTAATTTTTGTTTTCAATTCTAACAATTTATACTCCTATTTATTAATTTCGAAAAATTTACTTTTTCTCTCGCCCTTTATGGATTGAATCAATTTTATTTTTTTAATTGTAGGAATAAGGCAATTATTTCTAAATTAGATTGTAAAAATAATTATCGCTTTTTAATTACAGGAAACTTGCAAACTTTTTTCTATTGGATTTATTATTAGAAAGTCCAAAAGATTGATACTGACAACAAAATTTAATTGGTGTTAAAAGTAAATATAAATTTTACTTCAATAAAAAATATTTCTGTGCTATTTTGTGATACAATTTGTTTGTTTTATATTTATTTTATTTATTATTTGTGCTCACATCAGGTGTCAAATTTTTATATAAGATTTATAAGACTGTCTTCTATCATCTGACACCAACTTCTATGGGATGCGATGCGATGTATCACGCACGACTTACATACACTGACAAACAAATCTATTTATTTTGAAAATTATAAGCAATTTATATCAAAAATTAGCACTGGATTTACTCAAATCAACAGATGGCGCTACGATTGAAAAATTGATGAAGCTTTCGGACAAATACTTGCAATTATTAATATAATCGTTACATCTAATACTATTCATTAAATTTATATACAAAATTAAATTATTTTATTTATTGCATATATTGCAATACTTTATCAGACATCAAAGTGATCTTATCTTATTAATAACACTCAGAAACCATTGATTCATAAGTGTCATTAAATGTCTCTTAATGGTACTTTTTGACTGGGTTTTTTTCCGATTTCGGTTGCTATAGAAATTTATATTTAAATAATCAAGAAGCTCGTTAAATTGCTTCGTGTGTGTTTAAAAAATGAAGTTTGCTTTGAATCTGAATAACAAGCTTCAAGCAAATAAAACGGTTGCTTAGTAAATCTGGTTGCATATAATTCACATCAACTCTTAGGTAATTAGTTAACGATAATTCAGAAATGTACACAATCATCATATAAAATAATTAAAAACTTTCATTACAAATGATCAAGAAATAAGTGTTTTGCAAGTTTTCAAAGTGTTTTACAAATTTTAAAATCAAAACAAAAATAAAAAAAAAATACTTAAAAGATATGGATCCAAGATTGGTCACGAACAACAATATTTGTAAAAGATTAGAAAATTTTGAGTACTTCTTTATTTTAAATAATTTATAAAAATTTACTTTAATGCATTTTTAAGAATGTGTATTGTCATCATCATTATTCATCTTTATAGCGTAATACGCCTTTTGGTCGCTTGTCACCAGTTATCTTGGTTCTCCCAGTCTCCATGGTTTAGGTTTCTTGTTGGCATGTTCTTTCTTAAACCTTTCATCCATGTTGGTTTTGGTCTTCCTTTTTTTTCTTGCAGTCCAGTTATTATTTAGTTTGGGGAGCCACTTGTCACTCATCCTCTCCACATGGCCGGACCACTATCCATTTCGTAGACTATATCGGTATCTACTTCCATTATATCTTATTGTCTTGTTTGGGATTTTGTTCAGGCTTCATTTTCTAGCCCAGGGGTGTCCAAACTTTTTGCCGTAGATTGGACACCTCTGTTCTAGCCTATCCTCGGTAGACGTACATCTCTAATCTCCGCAGTTTCCGTCCTATTGCCTTGATCATTTGCCATATTCCGCTACCGTGAAGCACAATGCTCTTTAGAATAGCATGAAAGAGACGTTTATTTATTTATTTATTTTTTGAGTTTATTTTGACCCATAGGGTTGAGTTTAAGCTGCCAATGATTTTTTGCTCTTGGAGTACCCGATGTTTTACTTCTAGCTTAGTCCATCCGCTGCTTACTATTTCGATACCTTTGTCTACTTGGAGGACGCATATTGCTTCTTTTTCACATATAGGCACTTTGCCTTATCCTTGTTTGCTGTTAGGCCTTATGAATCATATTCTTTTAGGAGTTTTCCTATCATGAGTTCAAGAACTTTATATTGTGTAAGGACAACCTGATTGTCCGCTAAGTGTAACGTATAGAGAGTGGTCTCATCGTTTAGTTCGATACCTATTTTATGACTTGCTCTCTTTCATTCTCTTAATGCTTTCTCGATATAGATGTTAAATAGCGTTGGGGACACGCAGCATCCTTGTCGTAACCTTTGGTAATTTCAAAGCTTTCTGATAGATGATACCCCAGGTTTATTCTTAATGTTTATTCTTTGCATAGTTGTTGATGGTTTTTATTATAGTGATATTTATCCTAGTTTTTTTTTAAATTAGTTTTTCTTATGTTGTCGGATATACTGAAGAGTTTTGAATGATTTTTAGAACTTAGCTTAAGATAAATGATTTTGAAATCTTCATGCCATTTGGTTTTGTAGTGATGTTTATCCTAGTTTCTTCAAAAACCTTCCGTAGACGTAATATAGGGATTGTATTCTAGGCCCTCTGCATATCTACAAATAAAGTATGTGTGTGTTAAACCAGCTTGATGTTTTATTTCGTAGAGTCCGTATCTTCTATATGCTACTTCAGGATTTTCTTGTAGATTCGGCCCATGGTGTTTATAACGGATATGGCACAGTAGATCGGCAGTATACAAACATCTTTTTACGTTTTTGAAACTTCTTCTTCGTTTATGAATCTTGTAAATACCTCTGTATAGGATTTTACTAGTGCCATATTTGAACAGTTCAGTTGGTATGCTTTTTGGGCCGCTCGCTTTTCCTATCCTCATTGTTCGTATGGCTTTCCATACCCTTTCCTCTGATATTTCTCTTAGGTGTTCTGTTGTTTCTATGAATTTGAGAGGTTGTTCCATGTATAATGTTCTGGTTTCAGTTAATTCGTTCTTAAAGTGTTTTACATACAAATATCTGCACTTGTATTGATTGTTTTGTCGAAAACGTTTATCCTAACTGACTTTATAAAGTTCTATGCCGCTATTACTGGTGCTCTTCCAATTTACGCATATTTTCTCCTACGTCGCGTTTTTGTTCTTACAGATTTTTCGTTTAAATATGGCTTGATCTTTTTTTATACGTTATTTTGTCTTTAATGTTTTTAGTTTTTAGTCAGCCTGTATAAGCATCTTGTTTTGCGGTTTTAAATTTCTCAGTTCAGATTTCCATATAATGGACGTGTTACTTTTGGATGCTTTAAGTTTTTTACCAAAAGTCTTGTTACGTAGACTGACTGTTATTATTTTTATTCTTGGACCTTATTTAAGCATGTGCTTCTTTTCAATGGGATCTTTTGCGGTTGTCTTATAAATGCCTCTTTGTTTCCTGCTTACTGATATGTAGTCCATTATAGTTTACAAGTAAACTTATGTATTGCCTTATGTTGGAAGAAGCTGTTTAGTATTTTCAGGTTGTGTTGTTCGCAATTAATCTTTATTCTTACTTTCGGGTTTAAATCGCGTATTTTTATTGGTTGTTTGCAACGTTTCGCTCGCCATTGCAGGGAGCATTCTCAAGGGGAAGAGTCCGATGACTGAAGACCTCTTTTAAGTGTATATAGGATTAAAAATTATTAGTGAAGGTGGGAGGTTAATGATAAAAACAAATATTTCCAGGAATTGGAGGTTTCAAAACCATTTTTACAATTTAAGTTAAGGAGATTATTATGAATCCAAATCGTTTCGCAAATTTCGCGCTTCTTATAATGAGGGATTATAGATAATGACTTCACATTAGTAATATCAATTTTATGACCTGTCTCGAAGAAATGTTCGGCCAGAGATGAGCCGCCGATGTTTTTAAGACATATGGCAAAAACGCCAAAGAAATAGGTGGGTCCGTTTTTCTCGCGGTTTTTGATTTCTACTGATGTCTTTCTTGATTACACGATTAATATCCTTTAAATTGATTTTGTTGTTGAGAAGCGTCTTTCTGACGTGAGTCAGTTCTGAAGACAACAATTCCTTTTGAGAGATTGAATGGGCTCCATAAACTAGAGAGCTTATGACTGATAACTGCACAGACAAAATCGGACAAATTTTACACAAATACAATGCAAAGACATTTTCAAATCGGACTCCAAAATTTTTAACTTAACAAACAGTATGAAGGACAAAGATTTTCTTTCAAATCCCGGAATTTATCAAGTCAATTGACTGCTCCCTGCAATGACGAACGAAACTTTGGCAACAACCAATAAAAATACGCGATTAAAATCCAAAAGTAAGAAAGTTTACATCGACTCAAGTCGCGAAAACTTAAATTCTAAATTAGTCTTCATCCGTTTTCGTTTATCATCTTTCAATATATTTGGGAAGTGTTCTCATAATTGCAGCTTTGCTGTTATTATTTTTTTATTTATTGTATCCCAGTATTGAAAGTTTGTTATAACTTTCTTGTTTTTTACTTCTTTGCTTGCTCAATTATTTTTAATTATTAACAATGTGCATATAATTACCAATATATTCAGTGCTGTTACCTTTCTTTTTTGTTTCTGTAAAGACAGCTATATCAATTCTCTTCCGTTACAGTTCTTCCACCACTTCTTTAGTTTCTCCTTTCAGACCTTGTACGTTCTATGATTTAAGTAGCGCAACCGCGTTTCATTGGGGTGGTTTTTAAGCCCAGTTTCCGAGCGGATTTGAACGGTGTTTAGCATGGTATGTTTTTTATGAATGACAAAATTCATCACCTTAACTTTCCTTTTTGATCCAGGCTAGGACCAGCTGCTTGAGTTGGTGAGTTACTCCATCCACCTAACTACCTCCACGTATTGTAATTGCAATATAATAAATGATTATAGATAGAGTGTTATAAAACCATAAAAAGAAAAACACTAAAGCTAATAAAACCCTTTGAATAGGTAAATGTAGTAAAATAGGATCACCTTGTATATGATACACAATCTAACAATAATCTCAATATTATTTCCTTTAAAAAAAATTATTTTTACGATCACTCACTATAATTATCGTCTTTTATAGATATTGATTATTTTTATAAAGGAAAATGTCATAATCACCTTGTATATATATTTTTAGTCTTATTTAATCTAAAAAATTTTATTTTTACGATCACTCATTATATTGTCTTCTTACATATTTCATATGTATGAGATGTAAATGTAAAAATTATTTGATTATTTTACGTCTATATTAAGGGTGGTAATTTATATTCGAGACTCTCTGCATAATTTCTTCTTTTAAAGGAGATTAAAAGAATGTACATAGGTTTAAGTTTTAATTTAAATTCCTAAGCAACGAGAAAATGTAAGGAATAAAATTTAACAAAAATAAAATGTATATTTAATAAGAATTTTCAGCAGATACTTTGTGCAAACAGGTGTTTAAAGAAATAATATTTTTCAGTTTGATGTTTTATTTAAAAATACACTGCGCGTCTAAATTAAAAGAACCTGAACAAAATATGTGAAAGAATTCGTAGAATATTAATATGGAATCTTATGAAATAAACTATATTTGTTAGTAATTGGTATTTAAAAATTCTCTAGTTAAAGAGAGAAGGTTCAACCAGAAAAAATATTTCGAGGAATAAAAATTGATTGGGAAGCGTTCAGTAAATAAGGCTACATACGTCGTCAAAAATATTTGCATAGCATATGAGTTACATATACAACAAATATATTATCTTTGCTAAAACATCCTAGAAACTGCCATCCTTACAATAAGATCTGCAGATAAACTAATAACCTTCTGCACGGCGATGGAACCAATATAAGCTTTAAAGACCATATCCAAATCGATGAAACGCGCATTTGGCAAGGAGGTAATACTAAGGTTCTCAAACCTTACGCGAAGGTGACACCAGACAGGACCCATTAAAATGAAGAGTCAAAAAAAGTCATAAATGTCAAGCATAATAAGACTGCAAAAAAGATGAAAAGGCAACATCAGAAAACTTGCTGGGCAAAAGTTGAAACGGATAGCACCCAGGAAACGAGTTTCTTCTAGTTCTTCTTATTTATTCGTGTTTTACTTAGATACCCTTTCTATTCTATGTTGACATTTAACAAGCAGAGGAGACTTAAAGGCAAATGTACGAGACCTAACAATAAAAGCAATAGAAGTATTAAAATGCTTGCATTCAAAGACACAAAAACATATTTAGAATTTAGACTTTCGCGACTGAGGTCGATGTAAGTTTTCTTACTTTCGGGTAAAAACTAATAAAAATACGACTTAAACCCGAAAGTAAGAAAACTTACACACAAAAACATATTTACGTAAAGCAAACTAAAGATGTACAACTATACAAGCTATGTGTCAGATATTTACTGCTACAGAAACAGAAGCGGAAAACACTCATTTCGAAAACTGCTGCGATGCGTGTGCTTATATCGATAACAGGACACATAAAATGATTGTATAAAAGGTTACCATGATTAAAAACATACCACTTGGCCCTAATGAACGAAAAAAGAAGGAGAAGTAGAAGAAGATAAAGAAATATACATAAATTTAGAATTTAAGCTTTTGCAAGTCGATGTAACTGTTTTTACTTTCGGGTTCAAGCCGCGTATTTTTATTGGTTGTTGCGAATGTTTCGCTCGCCATTGCAGAGCTCAAGGCAGAAAAGTTCGATGACTTGAGACCTTGTTCGAATGTGTATGCCTATATAGGATGAAAGATTATAAGTGGAGGTGGGAGTTTAATAATGAAAACAAATATTTCCAGGTATTGGAGACTTTTGTCAGAAATACGCTTTTCAACAACAACTACAATTTAAAGGATATTAATCGTGTCATCAAAAAAGTCATCAGAAATCAAAAATCGCTACAAAAAACGGACCCACCTGTTTCTTTGGCGTTTTTGCCACATGTAGAAAACTGCACAGACAAAATCGGACTGATTTTACACAAATACAATGTAAAGACCATTTTCAAATCGGACATTTCTAACTTAACAAACAGTGTAAAGGACAAAATTCCTCTTTCAAATCCCGGAATTTATCAAGTCAATTGTCTTAATTGCAATGTGAAATATTTTGGCAAGACCTAACGGCAAATTAGGACACGCATAATTGAGCATCAACGCGGTACGTTTTAAAAACATCGTCGGCTCAGCTTTGGCCGAACATTCCTTCGAGACAGGTCATCAAATTGATTTCACTAATGTACAGTCATTATCTATAATTCCTTATTATAGATACTGACCAACACAAAAGAACTTCCAGATTGACTTACGAAACTTTTCAACAATATTATGACTTGAGTAAATTGTCTGGCTAAACTACAATTTTGACCGCTAAGACCTGCGACGACGTTTAATAAACCGCAAAAGTACACATACATATTTAAAGCAAATAAAAGCCTGAGATTTTCAACACTAAGTACCTTAAAAGCCATATTTTTTCTGCAATTGCTAATGCAAGATATGGGATATAATGCTAGCATCTGTTTAAATTACTACACTAAAGCGTTTGATAGCACGAAAAAAAATAGTAATAAAAAAAACTTAGATGATAATACAAGTGGTCACTCTTCTTCTTATAGTACGAGTATGTAGGCGACTTACCCGCTTACTTTCGTGTTATGCGTTTTTGTCTGCCATTACACGAAAGCAAGAGACTTACAGTTTAATGTAGGTTCCGAACCACTAAATTGGGAAAGTTATATTGGGAAAGTATCCTCGGTGATGGCCCGTTGCCTTCCGATGGAAAAATGGTCGTAAAATTTCGATGTTGGTTTTTCAGGATTTAAACCCTAGACCTTTAGCTTAGCAGGCATCGCACGGCCCAACTAAGCTATGATCACTCCCAACTGGTCACAGAGAATAAAATTGAAAATTGTATACAAAAGGGAAAAAGGTAAAGGTTGCTTAATCTCTGTGCTGTGGTCGAAGAACATAACCCAGGAAAAACATACTCTATTTTTAACACTATCTTCAGAAGCATAGTCATGTATGAGTGCGAAACATGGCAGCTAAATAATAAATCACTGGACTACTGACAAGGAAAATTTTCTTGCGAAGATCACTGGAAGATCACGACTCAAAAGAATACCAAACGACCAAACACGAGAGATTGTGTAAGTTGATTCATATCATCAGTAGCCATTAAATCCATTCTTGAACATAGGCCTTTCCCAATTTTTTCCATTGTTCTCTGTTCTGTGCAACGCTTATCCATGTCAGCCTTGCCTTTCCTTTGAGATCGTCGTACCGGCGCATAGGTGGTCTCCCTCTTCCTCTTTTATGTTCGTAGGGCCTCCGCTCTATTATTCTTCTGTCCCAACTCGATATATCGCTTCTTGCAACGTGTCACGCAAATTTCCACTTTAGAGATGCGATTTTCTCTCCCACATCAGTGACTTTGGTTGTTGCTCTAACTCTATCGTTTCGGTATCGGTCTTTTCTTGATTTACTTATCTTATCATTGCTCTCTCCATAGCTCTTAGACCTTTAGTTTCTCTATGTTTTGTTTCGTCATAGTCCAGTTTTCGGCGCTGTACGTTATCACTGGCAATATGCACTAGTTGAAGATCCTTGTTTTTAGGATTTAAGCTATTTTCTTATTTCTCAGGATGTACGAGAGTTTTCCGAAGGTTATCCATCCTAATCTTACTTCTGCTTATTTCTTCTTTCTGATAATTCCGGTCATTTGTTATTTTCTGCCCCAGGTATATGTATTCTTCAACCTTTTGAAT
>JARJDX010046616.1:0-18304 GCA_030264735.1 Gymnusa sp. GC000175 | reverse complement strand
CTGTACGCCAGTGAAACTTGGACCTTGAAAGTCGACGCCATGAATAAATTGGAAGCGTTTGAGCTATGGTGTTATAGAAGAATGCTACGTGTATCCTGGACATCCCATACGACTAACGATGAAATACTGAGAAAAATGTGCACAGACCGTGTGCTACTAGCCACTATCAAAAGAAGAAGTAAGACAGTTTATTTCGGCCATGTAATTAGAGGTCCCAAATATGAGCTGCTTAAATTGTTATTAAAAGGCAAAGTGGAGGCAAAGCGTTGGATTGGACGCAAAAAGCTTTCATGGCTACGAAACATCCGACAATGGACTGGATTCCAAGTAGAGGAACTATTTAGAACCGCGACAGACTGAGAGTCATACCGCCAGATGATTAACATGGTGATCGCCAACGCTTGAGACCGAGCACGGCACGCGAAGAAGAAGAAGAATTCCCGAAACTAAAAATAATAAAAATAAAACAATAAAAAGAAAGCAGTAAAGCCTACAAGAAGAAGAAGGATAGTAAACTACAGAAATATGCCAAATAACAGGCTAGAGAACATAGAAATAGACCAGAACGTGAAATACCAGAAATAAAATAACACTATCGCAAAAGGAGGCAACAAAGTAACAAATTATCTAAGAAAACGTTGGTTTGATGAAGAATGTAGGGATGCACTGCTGAAAGGAACCAAAAACACTCAGAAATGTCGGAAAAGAGTCGGAAGGAACAAGAGTCGGAGGGAACAAAAAAGAATTACGAGGAGCAAAGAAAAATGTGTAATAAAATACTCACAGAAAAAAAAACGAAGGTTTAGTGAAAAAATTAATAACATGGTGTAAGAAATGAAAGGAAGGGACTTAAAAATGTATAGAGAAGCGAACCTGATTAAAGTATTGCATTTTGATCTGGCTACAAGAGAAAATGCCAAAAGAATGGAGTGAAGCATTTTTATGTCCCATTTTTAAGAAAGACAATAATAGTGAAAACTACAGAGGTATAACCCTACTAAAAATAGCGTACAAAATAGTTGCAATATGTATAAAAATAGAATAGCAACAAAATGGAACTTAGTGTGGGCGAGTACCAATGAAAAGAAAGAGGTGTCATGAACCAAATTTTTGCTTTAAGAGAATTACGTAGCGCTTTGCTTACGAACACAAAAAACAACTTATATAGTATATATAGACTTTGAGCAAGTGTATGACAGAATAAACAGATGATAGTTGTATATAGGCGATTCGAATTAATTTTTCCCGCCATATTATATTGCTCTAAATGGGTAAAACAAGGTTATGACAGAATTAAATAATAGTAACTTCGTGCTTTTTTGTGTGTTTTTTTTTGGCTTGGCTCTTTTCTGGGTGTTTTTTATGCTTTCTGAACTTGTAAATATCGTTTTAAATATGTAAACACTTATAAATTAAATAAAGTACCCACTTCGCTTGAATCGCCAATAGCACTGGGAGAACTAGAAGTTAGTCAAAAATTGATAAATATGGTAAAAATGACATTGCAACATACCGAGTAAAAGATAAACGAACAAATTTAACATAAAGGTAGGTCATAGGCATGGAGACCCACTGTCGTCAATTTTATTTTATGGCATTACAAATGGTAGTTCGGCATGCCAATATACATGCAGGAGACGTACTTTACCAAAAGTAAGCATCAAGGTTTAGCGTTTTAGGATGATATTGCAAAGTCTGCAGGAGTTGTAGGTTGTAGTAGAGCCATTCATTCACTCTAGGAAGGGCCCCCAGAAAAAATGGGGCTATAAATAAATAAGGGCACAAAATAAATACATGACATGGACGGATAGTAAATTCACAAATTACCAGTACAGACTTATGGTGCTGAGACCTGGGCTTTTACAAAGAAAATCCTAAAAAATTTGCGCATACATTAAAGACCAATAGAGAGGAGAATACTGGCAATATCACTGAGAGATCATAAAACAAACACCTGGATAAGACAAAAAACGAAAGTACATGACATAGTCACAAGAATAGCAAAGCTGAAGTGGGGATGGGCTGGATATGTGGCTAGAGGACAAGATAAATGGAGTGGCAAAGTCTTAAGATGGAAGCCATGGGGAGAGAACAGAGAAAGAGAACGACCACAAATGAGATGGACCGATGACTTTAAAAGAACAGTGGGTCTAAACTGGTTCATGGTCGCTCAGAATCGACAGGTTTGGAGAAGTAAAATGGAGGCTTATATCCAAAGAATATAAAATAGCTGACTGAAGAAAAAGAAGAGTATTCGGAAGTGAGGTCTTGACGTTGAGGAAAACTGACCAAAGAATTTTGGAAGTGTGGGAAATGTACAAATAAGATATACGAAGATAACGAGGCAAATTTACTGAAGTAATTAAGGTCCAAAGAATAAGGTGGATAGGGCGTATCTCGAGAAGGGCATGATAGAGGGCACCAAAATACCACTGACGAGTACCATAGGATGTAGGAGGACGAAAGAGAAAAGGATACTAAGAGAATTATAAACTCCTGAAGTAGAAAAGGATATAAGGGATCTAAAAATCAGCAATTGGAAATATAAAGCAAAAAACAAAAATAAATGGAAGGACATAACAAATGAAACCATGGCCTACCAAGTTTGCAGTGCTAGTATAATAATAAATTAATAGCGTTTTATGCCAATTTATTTAAAATAAACTGAAGCAAAAATCATAATTTATTTTACAGGAATATAATCATTTTTATATTTAATAATTAATTAAAAGAAGATTTCAATTACATTACAGGATTTGATTGCATGACATTCTAGAAACTATTTTTTTTTAAGTTATAATTGTTATTTACGTTTCATAAAATAAATGTTTGCTCGTGAATTATTTTGCAGTGTTGAAAAATATTATAAATATAGACATTGCAATTAAATATTTATGTCTTTAAGATGGGTAAAAGACACGAGATGTAGGTATGTAAAGGAAGTCCATATCATATGACGGAGATTATATAACAGTTCTTAAAATAATGGCATTGCAAAAATTTTCATGTCAAAGTTTGCCACACACCGACTTCATCACAAATTAATTGGCGCGAGTTCCATTTTTTTTCTTGGCAAATTGAAAAACTCACTTTTCAATTTTACAGCACCACGTAAACGTTGTTTAAAAGTATTTCATTTTATTCCTCTCACGCTGATAACTTTTTTTTTTGTTATTTGAAACTCCGTTATCGCATCAATTCGATAACAAATCTTCTCCTAAACTTACAATTCGGTTCAACTTTTATGCACGACATTTTTGTCATTTTAAAAATAACTAAACCTAAACTTTTAAGCGTGTAATTTTTTATATTTAATTATTAAAAACATACAGGATGTTCAAAAAGTACCAAAAAAATTAGTAGCCATAAATTGAATTTTTTTAATTATTTTTTCCTTATTGTTTCAAAATGCAATTAGGTTCTATCAATTTGCGTCATATCCGCAGAAAACAATTAAAACAAAATTGCATCGTTTGAGAAATATCATATCCCTGTCATATGCAGATCGCCGTGCAAACTTTTAAAATTGCACGAGCAACAAATAATTATATTATATGCTGAAAGTAAAACAGAGAATAATGTAGTAATATAACATTATTGTTTAAAAAATGTTACTTTAATTCTGGATTTCAATTAAATTTTAAAATTTATTTTCACTCTACGTCGCTTACGTAGCAAAGCTTAAGTTACTTTCATTTTACATTTAATAGTTTCTTATTTAAAACTACATTACGCTGTTTCACTTTACGTCGCGATGCATAAATTACATTACATATTTCAATAGTTTTTGGTAAAAATTTTAATTCCATTTTAGTCTTTGCACTAAAAGCGAAGCGTTTAGATCGAAAACGGATCAACATTTGTTGCATCGAAGACACAAAGTAGAAGGGGTGAAAGTCACGTAATATTGGGCATAACTTCAAATTAATTATCGTGGAATAAGATCACATAATGGTGTTGGAATCGTAGTTTAACAGTGATCTCCATTATGGGTTCGCCGAAATTAATAGGATCATCGAGCGGCTGTCAATTAAGTCCTCCCTGGATGATCAACTTGGCATAAACATCTTAAACGCAATCGCTCCTTAAATCGATGCCAAAATGCAGAAAAGCAAGCATTCTGAGAAGAAATTGACAAGCTGTTACAATCAATACCACTCACGGAACTGGAATATATATGGGGTGACCTAAAGGGTCCCGTTGGGCATGCAACACCCAAGAGTTTATGATAGTCAGGGATACGGCACTAATTACCAAGAGAGTGAAGCCATCTTCGATGTTCGTCAACACACGACTTGGCAATAATAACCACTTTCTTCTATATAACTTCGGAACACTTCATAACATACAGAAGTAGCAGAGCCTGAACGCAAATCGACTATATCTCACAAACCGCACTCTTTAAAACCTTTTGCAAGGTTATTTCGGAAGAAGCGTTAATATCAAAACACCGGGTCCTAATCGTAGAACTTAGTATACCAAAGACGATAAGAGTCAAAAGGAAAAGTGTAACTAAGACACGCTGGCACAGGCTGAAAAAGGGGAGGGTTAGAAGCTTCGTGAGCAGCTCGAAGACTATCTCAACACGGCACAACAAAAACCAAAAAATACCGCACACGTCACTTGGACAAATTTCCAAACTTACTGTCTTACTGCAACAACTTAAAGTTTCAAAGGGAGTCATCGGTGGAAATAAAAAGACAAATTGGTGGCACACAGACAAGAAAGACAAAATTAAACAAAACACTGCACAAGATATGACAGCGCAAAAGTGTACCAACTAAATGGAAAGCAAACATATTGATACCAATCTTTAACTTTGGTGTTCCTGCTGACATCTTTGGATTTCATGATTGGAAGCAGCAAATAGTAGGACCTGTTTGCTGCAGTTATTCGATTCTGGACTTCCTAAGTCTCATCATTGTCCCTTGTTAAGCAAGACCCCAGGTATTGGCAACTGTCTACAACTTTAAAATTATGGCTACCGGTCTGCACGTCCTGTCCGAGCGTTCTTCTGCTTTTTGTCCGCAGCATTGGTTTGGTTTTACTTTGGTTAACTTGTAGGCCGATTTCTTTTGCAGTTGTTTTCAGTTCCACCCATGTCTCGTCTACAACTGGTAGAGATCTTCGTAAAACGTTTAGGTCATCTGCATATCCTATAATTTGCCGTGATTTATTAATGATTGTTGAGTTGGTGTCCACAGTAAGACTCTATAAGACACTAATTCGCCCAATAATATCATACGGAAATGCTACGAAGGATCTATGGTGCAACAAACGAAGATGGCATATGGAGAGTTAAATACAACTTTTAACTCCGCAACATTTACGGAGATCCAGTCCTCTCCAAATTCATAAGAACTCAACGGCTACAATGGGCGGGACATTTTCACAGAATGCCCGACCAAAGGATACCGAAGAATACTCTAAATTGCAGACTTAAGGGAAAGAGGCCCCCTGGCAAACCTAGGCTGCGCTGGGAAGATGACGTGAGCAAGGACTCAAAAGAACTGCTGCAGACAAGGAGCTGGAAGCGAGCCGCGGAAGACCGAGCGGAGTGGAAGAGGAAAATAGAAGAGGCCAAGGCCCGTATCGGGCCGTAGCGCCGATGAAGGAGATACCAAATGAAAAACTGACATACAAAATTATCGAGAAATCAGTCTACTAAGTTGAGTATTAAAAGTTTCAATTTGAAACTACTCACTAAAATCCTGCGGGAAGAAAGAAGCACGATCGCAATCCATGGGAACAGCTAGGGTTTCGAAGTAACAGGTCAAAAATAGATGCTACATTTATAATACTGAAAAAAACATAGAACAGAACAAAACAGCTTTTATGGGCTTTATTGATCTTATCCAGGCATTTGACAAAAAAAACTAGCTGACCTAGTTACTCTCTTAAGAAAAAGTCGCATACATTCAAATATAATATCTGTCATAAAACAACAACACCGACAACCACACGTCAATAGTAGCAGGAAAGTTGACCAAGAATATACCCATTGCCACAAGGATTTGACAGGAAGTCATCTAAGCCATTTAATATTATCATGGATGAAATAATCAAAAAACTGTAACAAAGTGAGAAAGGGTATCAATTGAGAGGGCATCGTATGTTATGACGACAACGCAGTCATAATTTCTGAGGACGAAGATAATTTCCAAACTTAAACTAACTGAAAAAAAAAATCAACATGGAAATATCAGTAAAGAGAAAGCCCAGTCTCTTACAGTATCTAAAGAACTACAAAGATTAACAATCTATAATAAGAGCGTAGAACAAGTAATGAATTTTAAAATTCTTGGAGCAAATATCACTAGAAACAAAGATTTGAGAAAGAAACAAGAACTGGAAAAAGAGCAGCTAAAATCTTCAGATATTTACGAGATATAATGTGACAAAATAAGCGTATGACTACAACAAGTATGACTACAGTAAGTAAAGATCGGTTATGACGTGACGATGCAATAGAAAGTAGAGCTAGAAGGCAACAACTAAACGACTCTTAAGAACGGCAGAAATGCGAACAATCGGATCGACAAATGGTTTTAGCTTATTTGACTGAAAGAATAGCAAAAAAATAAAGAACAATTACGAAATCTAAGATATACTGAGATGGGCGAAACAAAAGGCGAGAGATAATGTAGATAGAATGACGAATCTTCTACCTAAAATTGAAAAAAATATAAAAGTCCACCCGGACTACCCATCTGGGTGGTTTGGTACGAGAGTTGAAGATCATTTTTAATTAGAACATGGTACACAGTCGTCATATGCAGCCTTGTTCACACCACTGCTGATGTTAAGTCTCTTCTCTGCCTGTAATGCTGGCAGCTTACATTACAGGTGGACCTACAGTTTAGCGTGGATTCCGAACCACTGGAGTTACATGATTTCTCATCTAACTCCGGACCAGAGAAGGTTTTAGCCATAAAACCCCACGCTGGCAAGGCGGGTTGGGGAGTTGGGGCAGCGTTGGGCATTTAAATATTTAAATAAATATTTTGCCTGCTGTGAGGCGCAAACCCACGATCTTGCACTCAGCAGCTGGATGCCTAGACCGCTAAGCTACACTGCCACAGTACATTTCGGCATAAAGAAGAAAAGAAAAAAACGAGTGGAAGAGTTTAAATGAAGAAGATTAAGAAGATGATGCTAACTTTTGTTTTGATGTGAGGTAACAAAATATAGAACGAGAAGTAAATGAACACACGTTAAGATTTAAGAAGAAGAAAAAGGAAAAGGTATTGCTAACTTTTTCTTTAATTTGCAGTTTAAAAAAATTGTTATATAACTAATTTAGAATTTAGACTTTAGCGACTGAGGTGGATTTAAGTTTTCTTACTTTCGGGTTTAATTCGCGTATTTTTATTGGTTGTTGCTAACGTTTCGCTTGCCATTGCAGGGACCATTCTCAAGGCGGAAAAATCCGATGACTGAGAAACGTTTAAAACAACCAATAAAAATACGCGAAAGTAAGAAAACTTACATGTTATGAAACTAGTTTTCATATTTTATACTAAACCACCATTAGATAATTTTGTAGGATAAAAACTGAAATGTGAATTTTTTAACGTGCGGTACTTAAATTGATTTTATTTTTTGAACAAACGATATTAAACATATCTCCACCTACAATTAAAAAATTATAATTAAATACCAAGTAAAATCGATTAGAAGTTGCATGTAAAAATTCATTATAAAACAAATATTTTATTCATAATATCTTTTACATCGCTAAGTTTATAGTCAATTAAAACCACTTTTAAAAAGCTCCATAATTACTGATATAATCATAAACACTTAAATAATTTGTAAATTGTAAAATAAAAAAAATACTTCTTAATTAATTTAAAAATCTCAAATTTATGACCAGCCTAATTTTATAATTTGTCTGCAAGCTAAATGCGTCTGTTAACACCTTTCGAATATTTTCATTAGGAGAAAGCGTATATATCCGCCTTTAGCAGTTAAAGGGTGAAATCCATTTTTCTAATTTTTTATTTCAATAAAATTGTAAAATTATTTTAACCGCAATTATATTTTATAAAGTGCTTCCATAATTTAACCCATTATAAAACATTAAAAAATAAAATTCCAAAACTGTATTTAACTAATAAAAAATTAATTTCTAAAAAGCTCTTTACATTGCATATAATGATGCAAGCGCTATAAATTATTTAAAAATGAATAACACTTATTTAAATTAAAAAGGGTCATAACGTGCATAAAAAAAGGATTTAAACTAAAATAACTTGCAATAAGCTTTGATGTTCTATAAACCTCTTTAAAAACTCGCAGATTGTTATTAATTTCTAAACTACAGTATAAATTTAATGATCCCAATAAAGAACATTCAATACAAATTTTAGTTTTACATTCACTGCTCTTATACTCGTTTTTATATGCTCTTTTATTGATCAATTAGTTAATCAATTTATAATCCTTGTTTTTAAACCATTTATTTCCTAAATGATTTAGGATGATAATTGGTCAATCAAATGTATTATTTTTAAATGTATGAACCGTAGGTAAAAGGTTTTTAAATAAAATGCTTTCCAATTTAAAAAAAATGTATCATTAAATATGAACTAACACAAATCTTCTTCTTTTAAAGCTTTGGTTTTATTTAAATGCGCATTCATTTTATCTGTTGTTCCAAATGAAAGTATAAAATGGGTAATTACCAAAAAGCGTTTTGGCAAAAATAATATCTACAGAGGATAGATACCTAATAAGAAAGAAGAAGGGTTTTGGATCAAAGCGTCGTGGGCCAAAAGGATTAACAAATTTGGGCAGCACAGTTTCGGTTACCAGAATATCTGGAACATACAATGCGAGGAGACAGATGTAGGATACTGCAACTCGTAATGCAGGGAAAAATCGCAGGCAGCAAAAGTGTGGGTCGGCGCCGGATTTCCTGGTTGAAAAATCTTAGAGACTGGTTTTGTTGTACTTCGCGGGGGCTTTTCAGAGCGGCCATTGATACGGCCGCTCTGAAAAGCCCCCGCGAAATACAACAAAGTAGCCTTGTTGGTTGCTTACCTCAGAGTAGGAGACGGCACATTAAGAAGAAGAAGTTTTCGGTTGGTCAAGTTGCTATCGAGTAAAAGCCTTATTCATAAAAATAAATATCAATAATTATGCGGACAGTTTTCAACAGATTCATTGGATATTTTTTAGACAGAATTTTTTTTGAAAAACCTAATTAGGATATTTGCCCAAATAATAACCAGTCTCTTTGTCAATTTTCTATCAAGCAAAAGTCTTGTGAGATCCATCATCAAAGTGATAACCTATACAAAATTGCTCATTAACCTCTCAGGAAAAAAAAGCAAAACTTGCCCTACAAACATGAAATAATAATCTTAACTGGACACTTCCCACTTATGCGCTTTACAAAGTGTGTAAAGTGGCCCCGTGAGTGTGCAGCATTAGCTATTACTACACACATTTTGTATTTAAGAACGGTACAAGAGAAGCTCTCTTCTGTATGAAGTTTTTGGGATAAACGTTCAATGACTAGAGAAACGATTTATATATTTATGTAATGGTCTACCGACGAGCGTTTGTTTCCATTAAACATGATCCATTAATGCGTATACTTGACGAAAATTGGGTAGAAAAGATAGACATAGGGATAATTTACTTTTACTGAAATCAGACTGAAGATATCCGAATAAACAATAGCAGTACAACAAAGAAGTTTGGAATGGAATAGAGGATACGTTAAGGCTGCATCCTGTTGCCTCTTCTCTCTACTGTTTAACGTTTATGTGGAAACAGTTTTCTCAGCAGCATTAGAAAACAGCCAATACAAGACTTAATAAATAAAATAAACACAATAGACACGAACTTACCATGAACACAAAGAAAGCCGAATTAATGGTTATTACTAGAAAATCTCACATTATTTTTAGGCCCAAATATATCTAGAATGTATTCTGAACCATAATTTAGAAGAGGCGACAACTTTCCTAACAATAAAACGCTTTTATGCCAACGCAGTCCCCCTATAGAACTAAGAATACCCCTGGTAGATGGTATGGCCTATCTTATCAAACGACTCAAAGACGTGGTCTTTCAAAATGAAAGCAATGAACCATACTAAACAAAGCGTTGGAGATATTTCGACGTTTGCTGCGAATGTTATTAGTCGACCATGTCACGAACGCAGCGATGTTAAACTGAAAAACCGAGCAGGAGTAGAAAGAAAACTGTTAAATATAATAAAACAATAAAAGGTATCATATCTGGCGCATACCTTCTGGGAAGAAATATCAGTAAAATTTTTGTGCAAGTGAGGCGCAGGAAGAAGACAGATATCATGAAGAACAACGAATACCCCTGGTAGATGGTATGGCCTATCTTATCATTAGGCTGAGAGACGTGGTCTTTCAAAATGAAAGTAATAAACCATACTAAATAAAGCGATAGAGATATTTCGACGTTTGCTGCGAATGTTATTAGTCGACCATGTCACGAACGCAGCGATGTTAGACTGAAAAACCGAGCAGGAGTAGAAAAAAAAACAGTTAAATATAATAAAACAACAAAAGGTATCATATCTGGGGCATACCTTCTGGGGAAAAAGTTGGTAAAAATTTTGTGCAAGTGAGGCGCAGTAAGAAAATAGATATCATGAAGAACAACAAATACCCCTGGTAGATGGTATGGCCTATCTTATCATACGGCTCAAAGACGTGGTCTTTCAAAATAAAAGCAATGAACCATACTGAATGAAGTGTTAGAGATATTTCGACGTTTGTTGCGAATGTTATTAGTCGACCATGTCACGAACGCAGCGATGTTAGACTGAAAAACCAAGCAGGAGTAGAAAGAAAACTGTTAAATATAATAAAACATCAAAAGTTATCATATCTGGCGCATACCTTCTGGGGAGAAAGATCGGAAAAATTTTTGTGCAAATGAGGCGCAGGAAGAAGACAAATATCATGAAGAACAACGAATACCCCTGGTAGATGGTATGGCCTATCTTATCATACGGCTCAGAGACGTGGTCTTTAAAAATGAAAGAAATGAACCATACTAAATGAAGCGTTGGAGATATTTCGACGTTTATTGTGAAGGTTATTAGTTGACCATGTTACGAACAAAGCGATGTTAAACTGAAAAACAGAGCAGGAGTAGAAAGAAAACTGTTAAATATAATAAAACAACAAAAGGTATTATCTGGCGCATGTCTTCTGGGGAGAAAGATTGGAAAAAATTTATTGCAAGTGAGGCGCATGAAGAAGACAGATATCATGGCTACGAAACATCAGTAAATTAATATTCGTGATAGGTAATTGCCTAGGCACTGGTAAGCGCTTTGTAGTTGAATATAAAGACATACTTTAATAGGAAAAATAGCTGCCACGCCAGCTCAAGTCAGGATACTATCGCTTAAGACTCTACTCTGATCTTCGCTAAAGGAATGGATTTTCTAGGATAATATTAGCATCAGGGTAGTAGTAAAAATGGATCTTTTTAGGTTTCAGTGCTGCCAATCAAACCGTCCAATGCCCTGATCGTAGCTTAGTCGGGTTGTGCGTTGCCTACTAAGCTAAAGGTCCAGGTTTCAAATCCTGAAAAACCAACATTGAAATCTTACGAACACTTTTCTCTCGGAAGGCAAAGGGCAACCACCGAGGGTTCATGCCCTAGAATAACTTCCCCAATTTAGTGGTTCGGAACCCACATTAAACTGTAGGTCCCTTGCTTTCGCGTAATAGCAGACAAGTAAAACGCACAACACGAAAGTAAGCGGGGAAGTCGCCCACGCTTGGTAACAAGTATGGCAATTTAAGAGGAATGCCCTGAATAAAAAATATTGATGGATGGACAGGAATTTAAAGAGCATGGATTTTGTTTAGGATAGTAGAGCCAATGCAGTAATAATCTTTAACGTCAACGTATCTAATGGAGCTTCTAATCAGAAGACACCCTTAAACACAATTCAACTTAATAATGGACGAAATTATTAAGCAAGTACACAAACGAAGAGGATACAGGATGGGGAAGAAGATAGTGTGCTACGCGGATGACGCGGTAATCGCAGCTTAGAGTGAAGATGACCTGCAGAGACTTCTACACACATTTAACATCACAGCAAAGAAATGCAACACGGAGATGGATACAGAATAGACCAAATGCATTACCACAGCAAAATTCTATGAAGATACAAACTAGAAGTAGAGGGCAAAGTAATCCAGAAGAAGGTGAGGATGAAATACCTGAGCATAGAACTTTCTAACAATGCCGACCCAGACACTGAAATCAGATAACAAACGTTGGCTTGCAAATAAAACTCTAAGAGACAAAACATCATGGAAGAAGGAAAACTGGTGAGAATGGCAAGGGGCAAACGCAGCGTGGGAGGATCAAAAAAAAGGTGGAAAGACAGCCTAATACACTCAGTATCAGGGCAACTCCGAAGAGGATCAGACCATGTGCGGAGATGTTATACGTTGACTTACAAATAAAACTCTAAAAGACAGAACATCACCAGGATAAAAGAAGGAAAACTGGTGAGGATAGCAAGGGGCAAACGCAGCGTGGTAAGACCAAGAAAAAGGTAGAACGACAGCCTGATACACTCAGGATGAGACCGACTCCGGAGAGGGTCAGGCCATGGGCCTATTTAAAACTCTATAAAACTCTAAGAGACAGAACATCACCAGGATGGAAGAAGGAAAACTGGTGAGGATAGCAAGGGGAAAACGCAGCGTGGGAAGGCCAAGAAAAAGTTACATATGTATGAGAAGTTGGAAGAAGATTTTTTTGTATGTTATTAACCCATTTTTCAGTAAAAGGTTTGGTTTTAGTGTTTAGGCTAAATCTACTTTCAACCTAATTATTACGTCCTTAAGGTAAAAGCGGCATTTATTAAAATCATTATTTTAATAGTCTATATATATATATTAAAGTTGTTTCCTTAAATTTGTAGTAGTATTTAGTAAGACTAATTGAATACATCATATTTTTGATTTATTTAGTTGTTGTTTTTAGAGTACCAAAAGTAATATTTTACTCCAAAAACTATTTTCACATTATACATTTCATCTCTAGACGAGACGATTATTTTAAATGGCCTCAACACGTTTAATCTTGACAACTATGCTCATTTAATATACTTAATGCAGGAAACTGTAATTACGAATTATAAAGAAAGCATAAATCTAACGATAAGTCAAAATACCATTTGATATTCATTACTTTAAATACAAGGCACATATGTTCACGTTTATAAATAAACACTTCCACACTCTATGTACTCTTATTTGTATATATGTACATGCTAACTGTATTGACTGTGAATTATGTAATTGCCAAAAATCATCCTTTAGCAATTTGAGTTTTACGACCCGCACTTTCGCGAAATCGTTTTCGCGCATTTTGCAACGTTTTTATTTTTTGGGAAAATAGTTAAAATTCTATTATTTTTTTTACACATAATTGTGGAATTGTGAAGCAATAAGCCGGTATGAAAGAAATAATTAATTATTATAAGTTTGGAGTCGTGCCAAAACCAATTGAAACTTCTTATGTTGTTAAATATGTTTATGGCAATAGTCATAATTTTGATTTAATGATATTGCTTTGATGTGATGTGTTAATATCAATTAATGGCTGGCTTACGCTTCTGAAATAAATATATACAAAATTGCGGCTATTAAGGGTATTAAAAGTGCTCAACAAAATAAATATTAATTTGTTCACGTTGGCAATATGATGGTGATATTTAAGAGTTGAGACACACGTTAACGAGAATTAGTTGAACATATGTGTGTTAAGTTAAAATCTGTGGTCCTATTTCTAGAGTTAGAGCTGTCAGAAGTAGAGTGCATCAAAGTTAATAGCTAATGCGTTGTAGATTCCTAATTATAACACAAACATAACATAACACATCGCCACGCTTTATGTTCTGTTATACTTTATTTTTACAAAAAAAATTATAATAACATTTGTTAAACGTTAAGGGGCTCTTAATTGGCTTCAAAAAAAAATTGAAAAAGTAAAAGAAAAACAATTTTTAACACATATGGATGCGCTTTATTTATAATTTTTGGTGGATAAAATGATGAATAAGATTGCGCAGAGTTAAGTATAAATAGTAAAATTTATAGAGTAATTAATGAGTGAGCGCGCCGTGATATATGAGGGAGTGAAGATTTGTTCAAAGAATTTAAAGTGAGAAAAGCGTTTGTTATTTTTTTGTGACAATTTATATAAATGTCATATTTAAGTGGAGCAATAGCTAAACACGCGGCGCTTTAAATATGATGATAGCAGATGATAGGCTTTTAGAGTTCCTGAAATGATGATCAAGGGACGTGAAGGGGTGTATGATGAGTTACTGCAGCAGCTGTCTCCCACCAGCCTCTCATTTAAATCCCTCTAAAGAGATCCAGGAATGAGGGGGCGAGGATGGTGGAGGGACGAGGGGTCGTTATTCGTGTTTTTACTAATTGCCTGCCTACGGTCTTACATCTACATAGGTTTAAAAGCTCGCTTTCATTAGCCAAGAACAAGAACTTTAAACTGTTACAAAATAATAAAATATATTCTAAAGCGCTCGCGCGTTTTAACGCAACCCTTAAATACTTTGTTTAAAAAAAAAAAGTCAAAAAATGATATAAGTAATTACGTAATCAAACGTATTGCGTTAATTAAAGGTTTAGTTTGTGCGCGAAAAATTTTATTTGTTATTTTTTTAGCGTTTAAATCAATAAGTTAACGCAATTTACGACACGAATGACAAATTAATATTGGATTTTATTGTTTTATTATTGCCCGTTGGTCAAATTATTAATTATAAATGAAATATGATTTAAATATCAATCCTGCTCTTTCAATAAATGGAAACCGCAAATTTGTTTATAAAAAATTAGCGTGCGTACGCATAGATTTTTGAGATTCAATTTGTTTCATTGATTATGCATCAATTTAGTGCATAATTATAGAGGTTCATTTAACTCAAATCTATTAATGGTGAAACCAATTAATCTGTAGGCATTGATCAATAAAGCAATAATATCTTTTGAATTAATTCAATATTTGCGTGCTTTAATTATCTATTATAACCCTGGGGTAATTTAATTTATTTCCTTTGAAGCTTTTATCTAACATTCAGAACAATGTGCATCCTTAGAAATAAATGCGCAAAAAAAGAAAGTATAATGGATAATTTTTGTTCCTTGTTTTGCTTTGTAATTAATGAAATAACTTACTTGTGTTTCGGTGACGTTAAGAAGTTTTGCCATTTCGGAACGTTCGCTGCTACTTAAATATTTCTTCACTTCAAATTGTTTTTCTAATTCGAAGATTTGTCGACCTGTAAACGTCGTTCTTGCTTTTTTCTTCTTAGATTTTGCGTCCCCATCCTCCGCTACAGCATCCACAGGTAGAATTGTAGGTGTTGAAGGTGTTTTTGTGTCTATCGATTCTCTCGGTCGTTTTCTTTTCCTTGTTGATTCTTTGCAAAAAAATAAAAATACATTCTTATAACATGGATTTTATTACCGATAAAATAAACACCTAATAACTGTATGCACACGAAAGAGCGCGCTTTCGCGCGCTTCCTATTTTTCAAAATCATACAAATACAATAATTATGAAAACATTAAATTACATTAAATTAAGCACAATATTACAAAGAATTAAATCAATTTTCCACATCATGTCAATAATAATTTAATTTCAATTTATTAAATAACAAACAATTATAACTTTTTTTATAATAAAACAAAATAAGTTTTCCTAAAACATTACACAAATTTTTGCGTAGTTTATAAAAACATTAATTTAACGGATGTTTCACGAAAAACAACAGGATGAGGTCTTAGCGATTTATGCCCTATCTTTATTACATTCATTATCAGCCCATCTGCTTTCATTTTAAATTCAATTTTAATTTTATCATAATTTATTAAAATTTGTATTAATTATTTATTAAGTTTTCAGGATTTCAGCGTTTTGTATTTGTATGTAATGCGTTCGCAACAAGCTATTATTTATTTATTATAACTCACCTTTGTCTAACGTTTTATTTCGTAACCTGTTATTACATTTAATAGATAAATTGAGAGGTTCATTTAATTCAACTTTTATAGAAGTTGCTGTAAATTCACTAACAGTCATTCTGTTTTTGCTTTCAGCACTATTATCCTTATTCTCACAATGTTCACTTAAACCTAATATATTTTCAATGTAATGTGGGGTAGGTCTGGTGTTTAATTTTTTATAAACATGTTCGTGCCAAGATAAAATCCTGCCAACGAAAATTTCTTTATTGGAATCACTGTCTTTGTCTAATTCGGAATTGGCGGGAATTTGTATGTCGGAAAAATTTTCAGGTGCTAATAAGTTAGGATCGTTCGAGTTGATGGTTTCAGTTTCGGACACCGTTGACATTTCTGTTTAAACAACATTAGATACGCGTTTCTTTTACGGTCTGTTTTAAGCGCGCCGCGGTTAATCTAATGACTGGCTTGGTAATGTAGAACCAATTAGTCGGTTCATTATTCGAAGACTGAACTGAATATGAGCGCCACTGCTGCCGCATGCTTTGGGGAGATCAAACTGGGAAACCAACTACCCGAAAGCACGCGAAGTCATACGATTTCAGGAAAATACTAGAGCCTGCGCCAGGACTTTTCCTCACATACTCGAATTTATTCATTTCGAATTTTCCTAAATTCTGAAATTTACCTTAGCTTTTCTAGCTTTAAAGCTTTACCAACTGCAATATAATAGTGAAAGAATTATTACAGACAATTTTCCAAGCAATATATCAATTAATCAATTAGTTTTAAACAACTACAGAAAAAAATTGCATGTTTTTTAGTTTTTTATTAAATATTTGCAAGTTTTATCCTTTTTATTGGATTTTAGGTTGGAAAGTTTTATTCCTATTGATTTTCCTACAACATTCCTTATATATTAATATTTCCTGGTCTTGATTGTTTAAGGGTATCTGTGATCTTTTCCGTATTATCAGGATTGAATAGACTTGATATTTCTACCTGGTCGGATTCGGCCAGCGACGACGTCGAATCCGGCCCTGCACAAAAAGACAAATACACAATAACAATTTTAATAATTTTGAAATCCGGGAAATTTAACATTTTTAGGTTCTGAATATTTTTGTTAACTCTTTCAATCTATTTCAGCCGTCACCACGATGAGAAAATTTCATTCGGCAGAAAAGAATTGCCCACCCCTGTTAAGGGTAGTTGTTTCCTAACATTTTCTTCTTATTTTATTTTTCTTTTAGTTGTTCTTGACTTTTTCTCTTCATTCTTCTTCTGATCCACTTTTACTCCCAGGCCGAGACACAAGACCCAGATTCGCAAAGCAATTTAAATAATCGTAGTCCCCATTTTGATGATTTAGCTAAAAAAAACTTTACTTTTATATTTTTATTACACGATAGAAAGATAAAGGATTAAAATTTAAAAAAAAATAAGTCTATAGTGTACTCAAAACAAGAATTTACCAAATTCCCTGACGAACGGTGGATTTTAATGTCCTCTAAAAATTCTCTCTCTATTTTCACTGTAGCCCTTTGGTTCCTGTACAAATTAATGATTATTCGAAAATCTCTGTCAACGATTCCTTGATTCTTCAAGATCTCTCTTAGTTTTTCGTATCGTACTTTGTCGAATGCATTCTTGAAATTTATAAAACAGGCATGAATTTCTTGATTTATATCAAGGCATATTTGGGTTAGTACGTTGGGCGTAAATAATACTTCTCTGGTACCTATTTCTTTCTTGAGGATTTACATCTGTGTGTTACTGATATGAGTCCCCAGCTTTTAGTAGATTCTGTTGTGTATTATTTTAAGAAATATTTTAAACAAGTTACTTATCAGGGATACTGTTTCATGACCAGAACACTTGCATTATCTTTTTTGGGAAGTCTAGTGAAGGTCGAAAGAAGTCGCTGGTCTGGTATTTTGCCAGTGTTATATATCAAATTGAGGAGGTTTACTAGGATAGTGATGGGATTTTTATCCATTAGCTTTATCAATTCTACCAAGATTTCGTAGGGTCTGTTTTTAGCATTATGTATTGCATTTTTCTTCTCTTAAAATACTTGGTCTAGTTTGGTCCATGTATGTTTTTTCATATTTAAAAAGTTCATTTATATATTCAGTTATTCTGTTTAACTTGTTTTTTTTTAATTTAGAATTTAGACTTTCGCGACTGAGGTCGATGTAAGTTTTCTTACTTTCGGGTTTAAGTCGCGTATTTTTATTGATTGTTGCCAACGTTTCGCTCGCCATTGCAGGGAGCAT
>JARJDX010046599.1:0-10009 GCA_030264735.1 Gymnusa sp. GC000175 | reverse complement strand
TAAATGAAATATATTTATTTTTTGTTTTTTACGCAAATTCCTATAACCGGACATCTCCCACAACCGGACAAAAATGTTGGTACCGTCGGTGTCCGCTTATGGGAGCTTTCACTGTATAGGAATTAAATGAGAGTAGTACATTTTTCACCGCTTAGCTTGAATCACCCATAGGTTGGCGGAGCTTGTGCTACAAGTGCGTAAGGTTATAAAAGCTTATACTAATAATCTCTCAGTGCTTTTTTTGTCTACTTTCTGTGGCTGGGTTGTTTTTGTTTGTTTGATGAATTTCTAAATACCGTTTAAATATATAGGAATTAAATGAGAGTGGTACATTTTTCTCCGCTAGAGGGCGCACCGCTTAGCTTGAATGACATTGCTAGGCTGTTATTGTATCTATACTTAAATTTGGTTATATTTTTATGACGAAGTTATGTCATATATTAGGTCAAACTTTTCCTTTTTACTTTTTATTAGTTTATTACGACATCTGGTGGCGAAAACCGAACTTGCCCAAAAAGTACTGATATAATTCAAATTAATATAAAGCCTATAACGCCTGAATTTTTGTTTTAAGATTTTTTTTATATCTGTCAAGTATGTGCTAGTACATACAAGTATATTGCCGCCAAAGTGCATGACTAGCGGTATATATTTGTAGTAGTAACGTATGACGATCATCATTATATCATTCGTATCAGATAACGAAAACGTCACGCTCGTAGTTATGGGGTTAAACAGTACAAATTATCAAAATTGTGGAATTTTTAAGTGCCACTTGGAATCTCTTTCAATATCATCTATTGGTAGTGTTGGTTCTCAAAAATTTGTGACAAATTTTGAATCATGTCTGGACAATGAGTTAAAACGGATTTCCTAAATTTTATTCAAATGCTTGCAAAAATCTTTTTTACTTGATGATATATTGGCACAACTATTTTCAATATCTTGATGTTTTTCGCTTTTTACCAAACTTTGATAATTGTTTAAAAAATTAACTGAAATATACAAGGTACAGCTTGACGAGTATATATTGGCATGTGAAAATATTTTTCTATCACATTTTGCATCGTGTCACGAGCCTTGGGCGCAAAAATACTTTTTCAGAGACTGTACAGTGCTTTGCTTCAAGATAGCGCTACCACTCCCACTTTCAAGAGGGACATACTTGTAAGCACCTATAAGTTGTCAGCCAGCTAGACTTGGTCAAGCTGTACATTGATGTCATTGAGGTTTGATTTGCATAATTTTATAAATACACTAGGATTGCGATGTTATTTGCATTAAAAACGTTTTAGGTTCAGGTATTCACCTCTTACTTATTAAAAATTTAACGCGACCCATGTATTGAGAAACGAAGTGTTAAAAGACCCAGGTTCAAATCCGGCTTAAGTTTTAACTCAGAATTTAAATTTTCTCTTTGCTCCCGGGTGTTTGGAAGTCACCTTAAATGCCGTTGGTCTCGCAACGAAACACCTGCCTGTTACTCATATTAAGGACGTAAAAATTAGGCTGAAAGTAGACTCTGTCTGCACCCGAAAACGAGAGCTTAAAAAACGGGTCGATACATACAAAGAGTCAGTTTTTTAACTTGCCAACTCTGGTATTTGCTTCAGTCTAGAAGTGTTTGTCTCTTTTACACTAAACGTTATGTAGTAGTAATTACGCTACTTAACGGAGAACTTCAAATTAGTCCTAAATAGGTCGATTGATGTCCATATTATGTGATAAATAGGGTGATCAGAATCAACTATTTAGGGCATGTTCCGCCCACAATGATAGCCGGATAAATTAATTTAAATCTCCTGTTAAATCCAGTAAGAATACTTAATTTAGGGTAAAAACATTTTATTTCCTACAATATTCCAATATCACATAACAGAAGTAGACAATTATAACAATTTCATCAAGATCTTCAGAAAAGCAGTAGTTTAAATAAAAAATGGCAGCTTGTTAATTTTATATGTTTATTAAATTTCGTTGCGTGAAAATTGGGTACCATCATGCTATTTTAATCATTATGGTTGTTCATATACTAAACACTTGAATTTTATAATTCAAGTACCGTTAATCTTTTACCAAACCATTTTATGTTCAATAAAAGACTTAGTTGGACAGTAAGTGTTACTTACTTTATACATTTAAATGCGACTCGTACAAGACATCATTATTGACAAAAGAATGAGACAGCAGAGTAGCCGACTGGTAAAACGCAGGATTGGCATGATAAAGGCCCGGTTTTAATCCGGCAGAATTTATATAACTCCAGATTTAAAGATTTTCTCTGCTTTCGGATGGTTCGTAACTTTAAAAGCCGTTGGTCCCGTTCAACTGCTAAACTTTTTTAACACCACTCATTTATTTACTTACGTACTGGTTCCGGACGTCCATAGAGGCATAGGTCTGGATCAAGGCCTTTCCTTCTTTTGCGCTGCGGATTTCACAAGAGACCTGCTTGGCGAGACAGCGGTTTTCTAAGAGTAAATTTCGCAACAATCGTACCGAAATATTTTAAAATCAGTATATGAAGTTTGTAGAAGAATTTTACCACAATTCGCGTTTCAAGCCAAGCGCTCTCCATCTGGTGGGCAATTTAATAATCACAGATAGAAAACTGTCAAATCACAATGGGTTAATTAAATAGCTTGCTCACACAATCTGTTTTGGGTACCAAATTGTCTATCAGATGAAGTGCGCTTGGCTTAAATCGCGAATACTCAATTCCTTCTCTGATTAACAGTTTGAAAAACTTAATATGGGCTCCTCTACAGTTCTACACTCCAATAGTATTTTTCTATTTTCCACTCGAACATTTGGTGCGCACCGATTGCAATGGTTACGTTTCGTGTGTTTCACTCGTACTTACAGTGTGCACTCGCTAGTATTAAAATTAAAAGTGCATTTTCAGTTGCATTGACATTATAGTTGGTGCAATTCTCAGGGCAGAATTTATAATTTTTAATGAAAACCCTTGTAACGGCAATTTTTTCACAAATAATTTTTGGTGCAAACCACTTGTTTCAAATGAAGCAAGCGCGGAAAACTTGCCAGGCGCTTGATAATACATACAGTGGAACTTCACTTTCGTCTGTTTTTAAATTCGTCCTGTTTTTTTCGTTGAAATTTTTGTTCGTTATTCGCTCGAAAAGTCAATATTCGTCCCACCTCCGACGTGACCGGCGAGTGAACGATGATTGTCAGTTGGCTCAGTGACTCTTGTTTAAAACGAGTGATTTTTTTTGTTAAGAATAGATAAAACAAAATTCCGAGCTAGGTACCCAGCTTTAAAAAACTTTGTAGCTGATTTATGTAATATTTTAGGTTCAAAATTTGTCAATATTTATACATTATGTCGGTATTAAATTTATTCCAAAAAACATTTTTTCAAAATGTTTGTATTGGGTTAGGTTTTTTTTAATTCATTTTAATGGATGTAACTTTTCGCCATTACACAACAACTATTTTTTTAAAAAACGACTTCAATACATACCTGTAAGTGGCCACAAAACCCTTGTCAGGAATCGGATCTGGGACCACGATATTTTTAGTCTACAGACTATCGTAACCGGCCAATTAAAGTTTAATTGCATACTTAAGTGCATTATAAAAATTTTAATGCCATGTCAATTAGAAATTGAGTTCCAGGAATATTGCCATCGCTTCGGTTGTCCGTTGTCCGTGTGTTTGATATTCCGTCTTTGGCTACTTTCGCTATTCTGGTATTTTACATTCGCCCCAAGTGCTTGTTCTAGGCTCGTGTTTTTGTCTGCACAATCCAACGGTATCAGGCATTTGGCACTCTGTTCTAATATCTTCGTTTCTTCTCCATCAAAGTCGATGTCAAACTTGGGTTTGGAGATTATTTCTTCGCTCGTATGGCAAATTGGGGTATCTACATGATTCCAAGATTTTGGTTTGTCTGGTATTTCGAAAATTATTTCTCATAGGATTTTTACAGATTATAAAATTCCTATGGGACAAAAATGTTTGAAATATCCGACATACTAAAATCTTGGAATTAAGTAGACACTATTGTTAAACTTATTTACACATTAAGGTACCATGGTTTTCTTTATCTTTTAGTTGGGAGAAGAAGCTTTTGCTGCTTCATCAGCTAACTTTAATTTGGTTCTATACTTTGCGATAATTTCCTCTGCCGACTTTACGGGTTGGTACTTTGTAGACGGATACAATGACATCGCTGGGATTTTGTACTTTACATCAAATCAAAATGTGTCTTATTAAGTTGCAACTTAAATAAATGAATAATCACGTAACAATTAAAAAAATTAAGTTTTTTATTGAACATAAATTGTAATTTGTGTTTTAGTACAAATCTACTATCAAACCCTTATTTCTAATGTTACATAAGTTCAGTTAAAAAGAACTATAGCTATTTTAATAATATGAGTAATTAGTTTCAATATAAAAAAAAAATATTTTAGTAAAAATAAAGTATAATTTATCAGGACAGGACCATTGGTCTTTTAAAGGTGCGTTTCCTATAAAGCGGCTGGAGCGTCCATACGCCAGCGAGCAGTGTGTTGGTAATCTTATTTTACGATGAGTGAATACGATTTTGTATTGCACCGACTGCTCCAATAAAATAAATATGGAGAAATGATGTTGAAAAGTTCATGTTTGTGGGAAATACTGAAGTGAATCCTCAATTTATAAGAAAATAAATAAAGATTATTTTACAACACTTATCAATCGGCATTTATTAGATGACGAAAATAATTTTATGTGATTTTTCAGGCTAAACAGCCACACACGAAAATTTTGATTTAAGTTTTATCAATATCTTGTCTTCCATAACAAAAAATAACACTAGTCGTCCCATATACATATCTTAACGAATGTGTATTTACTGCTCTTGGAGAGGTGTAGCCGCGCAGCTCAATATTTCAACACGCTGCCGCAGACGCTTCATAGCAAATGCTCCTAATGAATTCCATTGTGGCAGTGTAAACGTCAGGCGCTTCATAGAAAACGCACCTTAAGGAATGTTGTACAATTTATTTAAGAAAGTTCTTTTATAAGCAAAATAACTTTTTTATGTATTATTCGTTTTTTAGAAAAAAAACTGCTGCGTGTTTTGCTTTGCGCCAATTTTCTCCACCCTTCCATATCAATAATGAGAATGTGGAGAAAACGCTTATAAATCGTGAAATCTTTCAACTTCCGGTTTTCGTCGGAAATACCTTTTTTTTTGGACAGCGATTCAAGCCAAGCGTTCTTCTAATGGCTGAAAATTTGAGTCCTTGTTTATATTTTACTGTTTAGTAGCGAGCACCAAATTGCCCGCCAAATGTAGAGAACTAGGCTTGAATCTCGTATAGTGCGCGAATATTTATGTTTAATTCTAGTTAGTAGATTTGACACAATAAATGATTTAAAATTAAAGCAAAACGTTGCATAAAAAGTTATATTGCTACAAAACAAATTTTGTGAACATTCTGTAAAAAAGTGATATTCATATTTACATACATACTTCAAAAAGATAAACGGTTTAAAAAATCTTAATCCTACAGGTGCCAAGATAACCCTTTTTATTTTTAAAATTATTGTTAATTTGTTATTCCACACAGGTTGGCTACAATTTTGTTTAATTGTTTCTTTTTATGTTATATTGTCTTGTTAAGAGAAACAGTTGTGTTTTTTGTCTTTATTATTTTGTGTTTTAGGTATAGTTCGAAAAATTATAAAAGGTAGAAAAAATATATAACAAAAGTGTATTCAGTAGCTGGTTGTTAAAAACATTATAATTAAAATTTTGGTAGATGGTTTTAGGTGACGCTACTGAAATAAAAATTAAGCTCAAAAATAAGTATAATCCAAATAGTTGTTAGTTTAAGTTGATGGCTTTAATTTAAATTTTTAATATTTTGTAGATTTATTTTCTTTTTTTAAAAATACATTAATTTTAATTAAAAAAAAAACAAATTATGTGGAAAATGATTTTTTTTCTTTAGGTAAAGTACCGTTTGTATAAGTCCCAGTACAAAAATTGTAAGAAACTGCTCTTTCACTTTTATAACATTGTAAACGTCTTGTTTTTATATTAAGATCTTCACCCATTACGTCATCCTTCATTTTCCTTGACGCCATGAACGGAATTTTTGGGGTAGAAATCTTCAAAACAAGGATCAGGTAAAAAATATTTTTTTATTTTAAATTAAACTAACTCTTTCCATTATGTAAGGATATGGAAGTGTATAACTTTTTTGCATCTCTGTTATATAATCTGCAGCACAAATTTCTGGAATCATTTTCATGCTGGGTTCTTTGCAAGGGTTTGAGCTAAAAATAAAAGTTTACCTTATAAAATATACATAAAACTACCATTTACACTGAAACCAAAACCACCACCAGAAGCAAGAAAAAAGAAAAACTTTACATTTATTTGCTCAAAGATGAAAGTGTAAAGCAGCTAAATATTGAAAGATAGAAATAAACATTATTGAAGAAGCGAAGGAAGCAATAGGAACTAGAATCGTCAACAATAATGTCCATCAAATGTACCCATGATGATAAAAAAACTTGTACTGGAAAGGAAAACGGCCTATAGAACACCTATCAAACAAAAAACTACTGAGTGCAGGAACGCCGCCAACCAGATAATTGCGTATTGGCAAAGCTTTACAGCAGAAATGTAACACATCACTGGCGCACAAAGAAAATCTGAAAACTGATAAAAGCGCAAGAACAAACTCAAATAACTGAAGAACAATGGATATCACACTTTAAAATATGGCTTACCAGTATGACAATAACAAAGAAGCAGAAGAACTCCCAATGACACGCACAACATCAAATATTAACAAAATACAAGCAGAAACGATTAGTGCAACAGTGAAAAAGTCAGAAAGAAGCAGGCATCGTCGGAATACAGGACGAACTCCTAAAATGCGGCGTAAAAAAATCTAACAAAAGAACTTTACAAACTATTCAACAAGATCTTGAAAGACGGATAAATCCCATCGAAATGGAAGAAGAGCATCACCACACCGGTTTTCAAAAGAACAAAGGCAACCCCAAGAACTGCTCAACAGCATCACAAAACTTTTCACCGCCATTCTCAATAATTATCAGCCAAGAGAGAAACAAGAAGGTGCAAGCTTAAACCATCCACCCTGGACGTTATTTTCACGCTCAGGCAAGTAACAGAAAAAGCAATAGCATACCTCTGTACCTATGCTTCGTAAGCCTTACGCAAGCATTTGATAGGTAAAATGGTCGATGGCAATTGCAAAGGAGCCCAAAAGATGCAGCTAGTAATCAACAACAAATCGGTAGAGCAGGTAATGAACTTCAAATATTTGGGAGTGGAACTAACTAGCAACAAATCAACACTTGAAGAGTTCAGACTCAAAAAGCTCATCGCACTTACTACATAAAATCACGGACCGACAATACCAAATTAACATCCATGCTCAACAACAGAAATGTCCATCCGAAGAAGGATATTAGGGCTGACAAGAATATGGAGAACGCAAACATCAGCGATCAATACGAAACAAGAGCCAGCAAAAGCGGCCATGATCAACAAACCAAGAGAGAGAGAGCCCACCGGAAAGATGGGCAGAATACTGGTCCTGAAACTTTACAGAACTACGAGAACGTGACAAATAAGTTTAGGAAGACAAAAAAATAAAATTTACGTTTTGAAACTAAAGTAGTTCAAAAGTTTTTTAGGTGGATTGGGATCAATATAATTGTCTTTAAGGGCAAATTGTCGCAGCATGGCCTTTGTGGTGGTATCATAACATTGACATTTTTCTGATCCAAAACTATTATAATGGGGTTTAAAATAATCCGGGGTTCCTTCGAAATATGGACAATTGTCATATGGAAGTGTTTCATAATATTGTTGCCAATTCGTTATTTTTACTTTTGGGTCGTACTCGGTTTTCGAATATATTATTCGCTTATTGGTCGCCTTATCTGATGCTTTTGGTTTATAAATCTCCAACTAATTAAACAAAAAGATAAAATATTAACGTTTTATTTAAATGAAATAATTAAACTTACCCTAAATGGAGGCACCATTATTAAAATTATGAATTGTGTATAAAGTCAAACATAAATGACAAGTGTCAACCGCTTTGTTCTTTACTTTTCAATTTACATTATTCAAGTGATCAAGAAATTATTCAACAGAAAATTACATTTTAAATTGTATTAGTAAAGAATTCCAGATTTATATGTTTAATAATATACGAAATAATTTTGTCACAATTCAAAATTTCATCAATGACATTTGTATAAGGTATTGAATTGTTTGGTGCCCAGTGAGTAAAGGTGCCACTTTTTGAATAAAGTAAAAATATGAAGTGGATTAAAGTAAAATAACCTAAATTTATTCAAGAAATAAATATACATTTTTCCACAATTATATTATAACGATTTAGCTAAAGAAAATATGTTTGTATCAAAATATTATATTATCTATGATAATTTTATTCCCGTCTCAGATATTTGTTCATTATTGTTTCTATATCGGCATTTTTATCTTTAGAGCCACGTAAAGCTGTACCCCAGGTTTCTGAATTAAATGAAAAACTTAAATCTAATTTAGCATTAGAAAATGGACTAAAAGAAGAAGTTGCCTCGGAAGATTTTTTAAATATGTTTTCAAATAATTCTCTATCCATTCCCTTTTCTTTTGTCTGCATAAATTCTTCAAACGCGCTGGATTTTTCATCACTAAAAATTGTAACATCGAATTTCCCAATATTTTTTAAAGGCGGTACAAATGTGTTTTTCTTTTTCTTCTTTTTAAATTCCGTATTGTTAATTACAACGGTTCCGTGTTTTGTTTTGTGTGCAGTCGCGAGTTTTTTGCTTGCTTGTATTTGTTTGACATTTGGGCGATTAAAAACTTCTTCGCTATATTTTTTACACTTCTCACCTGTGTATTGTATGTGTTTTAAATCACGCTCAAAGAAATATTTTTCAATTTCTTTTTTGCTTAATTTATTTAGTGCTTTTTCATTTGAAAAAGTTAAAGTGTCTCTTTTGATTGGAGTTTTGAATTTGTTTGATCTATTAGATGATGTAGTAGAACTTTCAGGTGATTCATCTTTAGAATTTTTAAAGATATTCTCTTGATTAGGAGTTAATCTAAGCTTCTTTGCATTATTAATGAGTGAAAAGCAACTTAAACTCCTGCAAGTTTCTTTAGAATTCGATGGTTTCTGCTCTTCTTTTGCTTCATCGCCATATGAACTTATATGAGAAGCTTCTAGTCGTTCATTGATTGAGTCTATATCCTTATTGCTTACACTCTTTTCAAAATTATCTGTAATTAGGTTATGGCACGTTGCTGTGTTATTGTGTCTGGATTGTGGTGTTACTGTTACATTATTGCTAGATAATCCATGTGCAGTTAAAGGTGAAGGTGATTTTGAATTTGAAATAGATAATTCTTCACCAAAACTGCATTTAAATGAATTGCTCTTATCCGTTGATATTTTATTTTGATATGAAGATTCCTTTGATATTTTATCGTTGTTAAATGAACTTTTTGAAGTCGTTGCTTGTTTTGAAGATGACAATACCTTCGAAATTCCCTCATCATAAAAAGAGTGTTTGGAAAGATTGTTATAATTATAATCACCTAATATTTTATCCTGGTAAGAGGAATCTTTTGATACAATATCTTCGTTAAAAGATTTTTTATTAAATTTCTCTTTTGAAGATAAAACTGAAGTTACCTTTTCACCAAAAGAATATTTTAATGAGTTATTCTTATCACTTGATAATTTATTCTGGTATGAAAACTCCTTTGATATTTTATCGTTGTTAGATGAACTTTTTGAAGTCGTTGCTTGTTTTGGAGAGGGTAATACCGTCGAAATTCCCTCATTACAAGAAATTTGTTTGGAAAGGTTATAATTACAATCACGTAATATTTTATCCTGGTAAGAGGAATCTTTTGATACAATATCTTCGTTAAAATTTTTTTGATTAAATTCCTCCTCTGAAGTTCTCTCTTCACCAAAAGAGT
>JARJDX010046576.1:0-14487 GCA_030264735.1 Gymnusa sp. GC000175 | reverse complement strand
ACACAAAAACCTCGATTTTTAGGACCATTAAAAGGTACCAACAAGATTGTTGAAAACCAGCGCGCACATTTCGAAGCTCGCGTGGAACCACAAAGTGACCTAACAATGAAGATTGAATGGTATTTTAATGGAAAACCAATTCAAAGCGCAAACAGAATTCAAACATATCACGATTTTGGTTATGTGGCTCTTGATATTCTAAGCGTACGCGAAGAAGATGCAGGCACATACACAGTCGTCGCACGAAATGCTTTAGGAGAAGCTCAACTTACTACTAGCATGATTGTTGAAAGTAAGTTATTCAAATTTCTTTTCAGACATAATTTTTCATTTACAAAATTTTTTTAGCTCGCTCCAGTATTGATACAAGAAGTATGCATCGTGGTGCCTACGAGAAAACTCAACATTTGGAAGAATCAAAATTCATCGAACCTCAATACCAAATCGAAGAAATATCAAAATCCAAACCAATATTCGTGCAACCACTCACAGATCCTAGACCAGTAACTGAAGGTAGAAATATTCACTTGGAATGTCGTTTGGAACCCATGGGAGATCCAACAATGAGAGTTGAATGGTTCTGTAACGGAAGACCAATTACAGTAGGTTCAAGATTTAGAACTTATCATGATTTTGGATTCGTAGCTTTAGATATCGTTCATGCGACGGCTTCAGATTCCGGAGAATATACCGTTAGAGCTACCAATCATTTAGGATCTGCGCATACATCTGCGTGCGTTCGTGTTGTTGGACGATCTGATATAATTACAGACACGCAACATGAACAATCCCTAGAACAAATTCAAATGCTTGAAGAACGAAGCCGTAAACAAGTTCAAGAAGATGTTACGGTGTTTCAAGCACCTCAATTTACTCGAGCTTTACACAACATTGAAACTATTGAAGGAACAAATGTGCACATGGAGTGCCGCTTACAACCAGTCGGCGATCCTACAATGAAAGTTGATTGGTTCTGTAATGGAAGACCAATAAGAGTTGGTCACAGATTTAGACCAGCTTACGATTTTGATTATGTTGCTTTAGATTTACTTAGCGTTTATCCCGTCGACTCTGGTGTGTATACATGTCAAGCAAGAAATCAATTGGGCGAAGCCGTTACTTCCTGTTCAGTTAAGGTGATTGCTAAAAAAGATATCATGTTGGAATCTCAACATCCAGCTGGTTTGGAAAAGTTGCAATATCTTGAAGATTCTTCCCGTTACAAGCGCACTGAATACATGGATGAAATCATTAATGTCAAACCTAAATTTATCACAAAACCAAAGAGCGTAGATAATATGTTTGAAGGCCAACATTGCCACTTTGAGTGTAAAATTGAACCAGTAACTGATCCAAATCTAAAAGTAGAATGGTTTAAAAATGGACGTCCAATAATCATTGGGCATAGATTTAGACCTATTCATGATTTTGGATACGTCGCTCTAGATATAGTTGACCTTATTGCTGAAGATTCCGGCACCTACACTTGCCGAGCTGTAAATTTAGTCGGCACCGATGAAACTTCTTGCACTCTCACATGTCGTGGAACGAAACAAATTATCACTCAAAGCCAAAACCAACAAGGTTTGCAACAAATTCAACATCTTGAAGATCGTTCCAGATATCAAAGATCTGAACAAGTTGATGAAATCACAACTCAAGCACCAATATTTACTACATCGCTTAAAAATGTAGAAATTAAAGAGGGACAGCGAGCTCACTTCGAGTGCCGCTTGATTCCAGTTTCTGATTCTACCATGCAAGTGGAGTGGTTCCACAACAACAAACCTGTCAAATCAGGATCAAGATTTTCTGAAACAAACAACTTTGGTTTCGTTGCTTTGGATATATTATACTGCTATCCAGAAGACTCCGGCACTTACACTTGTAGAGCAACCAATGCCATAGGCGAAGCTGTTACATCAGCCATTTGTATGGTCCAATCAAAGAAATCTATTTACTTGGAAACTGTACATGAAGGTGCTTTAGAACGCCTCCGTCAATTAGACGATTCATCCCGACATAGCAGGCAAAGCGTACAAGAAGAGGTAATAACCCAAGCTCCAGTTTTCACTTTACCCATCAAAGATTTAAGAGTTGCTGAAAATCAAGCAGCTCATTTCGAAGCCAGATTAATTCCAGTTGGAGATCCCAAGCTTAGGGTTGAGTGGTTGCGAAATGGAGTAGCCATTCAAGCATCAAATCGTTTGACCACCATGCACGATTTTGGATATGTCGCCCTAAATATGAAATATGTTAATCCTGAAGATTCTGGAACTTACACTTGCAGAGCCATTAATGAACTTGGTGAAGCAGTTACATCAGCTACTCTTGCAGTTCAATCCAAAGCATCTTTAGAATTACAAACTCAGCATGAAGGCGCGTTGCAGAAATTGCGACAACTTGAAGATTCTTCCAAATACCAACGTCGCGAAGAAGAAGACATTATTGTTACTCAAGCACCCAGATTTACCACCCAATTGAATGGACCTAAAGAATTGGTGGAAGGCCAAAGTGCTCATTATGAATGTCGTATTGAACCTTATCCAGATTCTGATCTTAAAGTTGAATGGTTCCATAACGGAAAAGCTCTTACTACCGGCCATCGTTTCCGGACTGCGTATGATTTTGGATTTGCCAGTCTTGATGTGTTAACCGCTTATGCTGAGGATTCTGGAGAATACACTTGCAAAGCAACCAATCGCTTAGGACAGGCTACATCATCAGTTGTTACCACGGTCAAATGTAAGAATTAACAATAAATATTTTATGGCGTTTACACATTTTATGTTTTTAGCTAAAGCTTCTATTATCCGAGAAACTCAACATGAAGGAGCTTTGCATAAAATCCAATACCTAGAAGATGAATCTCGTTATAAGCGCGTCTCTGATGAAGAAACCTTAATACTTGAGAAACCTCAATTTGGAAGAGGGCTTAAAAATATTGAACACCTTGCTGAAGGCAAAAGCGCGCACCTTGAAGCTACTCTTACTCCTGTAAATGATCCCACTATGAAGGTGGAATGGTTTTGTAATGGAAGACCAATTCAAACAGGCCATCGCTTTAAAACAACTTACGATTTTGGATATGTTGCCTTGGACATTTTATATGCTTATGCTGAAGATTCTGGAACTTACATGTGCAGAGCCAGAAATGCAGCTGGAGAGGCTGTAACTACATCATCAATATCTGTTGTTGGTATGTAATTTTGCTTTAATTTTTGTGATTTTAGTTAATTTTAATTTTTTTCTTAGCCAAATCTGGTCTAGATTTGGAAACAATGGATGAGCAACGACTTAAAAAGATTAGAGATTTGGAAAATTATGAAAGACCAAAACGTGAAGAAGTAGAACCTACTGCGCAAAGACCAGTATTCTTAACACCCCTAATAAGTCTTGAAAATCTTAAAGAAAGTGATCATGCTCATTTGGAATGCCGTGTTGAACCTATTAATGATCCCAATTTGAAGATTGATTGGTATGTGAATGGAGTCAAGCTAAAAGCAGGTCACAGATTCAGAACAACTCACGATTTCGGTTACGTTGCCCTTGATATTCTTTATGCCTACGCTGAAGATAGTGGTACTTACATGTGCAAGGCTACCAACTTGGTAGGAGAAGCGGTTAATACATGCACAATTAAATGTGGAAGTCGTCGCAGTATTTTACTCGATACTCACCACCCAGAAGGTTTGGTCAAGATCAGAGAATTGGAAGCACAAGGACATCCAGCTAGATTAGAAGTTGAAGAACCAGTACCATTTCCACCTCGTTTCATCACCGAATTGCGTGGAACAACTGAACTGTTTGAAGGCCAAACTGCTCACTTTGAAGCACAAATTGAACCCATTCACGATCCTAACTTACGCATTGAATTCTATCATAATGGTAAACCACTACCAAGTGCATCTCGTTTCCACATCACCTTCGATTTTGGTTATGTGGCACTTGATATTGGCCATGTTGTCCCAGAAGATGCTGGTGAATACTCAGTTAAAGCAATTAATAACCTTGGCCAATGCACATCGTCTATTAAACTTCGAGTTACCGCTAAGAGTAACATCATACTTGAATCTCAACGGCCAGAAGGATTGGACAAAATTCGTCAATTGGAAGAGCATACACCATATAAAAGACCAGAATATGAAGAACCAGCAACTAGGCAAAGGCCTGTTTTTACACAACCTTTACAAAATATCGATCATATTCAAGAAGCTGAAACTGCACATTTCGAATGTCGCTTGATACCTGTAGGTGATCCAACCCTTAAAGTCGAATGGTTCCGTAATGAAAGACCTTTAGAAGACAGCTCAAGAATAACTAAAATGCATGATTTTGGATATGTTTCTTTGGATATTTCCCATATACGCGACGAAGATGAAGGTGTTTATATGTGCAGAGCGTCCAATCCTCTTGGAGAAGCTGTCACGACTGCATCTATGAAAATTAGAAGTAAGTTAAAGTTAATACGTTGATATAATATAATTTAATAAATTTATTTCTTCTTTAGCCAAAGCCAGCATTCAATTGGATACGCAGCACCCAGAAGGTATGCGTAAAATTCAACAACTTGAACAACCCCATGCTCCACGTCCTGAAGAGCCAGAACGTGTGTTTGAAAAACCAATTTTCACACAAATTCTCACAGGACCATCTGAATTATGGGAAGGCCAACATGCCCACTTTGAAGCTCGTGTTGTTCCTGTTGGAGATCCAAATTTACGCTTTGAATGGTTCGTTAATGGCGTTGAGTTAAAATTGGGATCAAGATTCCGCGTAACCCACGATTTCGGTTTCGTTACTCTTGATATAATGTCCACCATCCGTGAGGATTCAGGCGTTTACATGTGTAAAGCCATTAACAAAGCTGGCGAAGCCGTTTCTTCAATCTCTATGAAGGTTAAACCGCGGTCCAACATCTCTGGTGAACCCTTACAACCAGACGCATGGCAAAAGATTCAATTAAAGGAAGCAGAGATGAATAAGGTGCCCGAAATGTTTGTTGATACCCACCCTCAACAAGCGCCTGTATTTACCACACACTTACAAAATCATGATAAGTTATCTGAAGGCCAACACGTTTACCTAGAAGCGCAAGTTGAACCAAGAGCAGATCCTAATTTGAGAGTTGAATGGTTCAAAAATGGTATCACCCTAACAACTGGTACCAGATTACGTAGCACCTTTGATTTTGGACTCGTAACACTATCCATAAATGGATTAAGAGCTGATGATTCCGCTATATATACTTGTAAAGCCACGAACTTAATTGGGGAGGCGGTATCCACGTGCACACTCAAAATTGAAGACAAACATTGGTTACTTGGGCAAACTTTGCATCCAGGTGCAATCCCTAAATTGGAAGCTCTTGAAGCACCAAGAGAAGGAGCACCAGAACGTCCAGAACCAACTTATGATACACCAATCTTTATTACTCATCTTAATAATGTTGAATGTACAGAAAGCGATAATGTCCACTTTGAGTGTCACGTTGAACCATCTAAAGATCCCACCATGAAAATTGAATGGTTCGTTAATGGAAAACCTCTTCCCAGTGGAGCAAGGTATAAATCAACATACGACTTTGGATATGTTGCCTTAGATATTACACACTCGTATGAAGAAGATTCCGGAGTTTACACATGCAAGGCTATTAATAGTAAGGGTTCTGCAACAACATCAGGAACATTGCGTTGCACTAGTAAACAAAGTATATATAGAGATACCCAACATCCTCAAGGTGATGTAGGTTTAGAACATGTACAAGAAGTTGAAGATGCAGTTGCTGGAAAATTACAACGCCAAGTCTCTGGACCTGAAAAAGAATTCCCCAAACCAGTCTGGACAACACCACTTGTGGCTGAATTTAAAATTAATGAAGGCCACCCATTACATCTTGAAGGTACTGTTGAACCTAAAGAAGATCCAAATCTTAAGATCGAGTGGTACTTTAACGGAAAATTATTAGATCACGCATCAAGATTTAAACTTACTAGCGATTTTGGTTTTGTTACCTTAGATTTAACTGACGTTTATGAGCGTGATCAAGGTATTTACACCTGTAAAGCTTTTAACAAAGCCGGAGAAGCTTTTACATCAACCACAATTTATTGCACCACCAAAGCAGGCTTGATTGAACGTACCCAACATCCTAAAGGTCAAGAAGGTCTTGAAAAAATTCAAGATCTTGAAGATGCTCTTAACAGACCTGAAGGAAGAATGCCTGATGCTGAAGAGGGGCATGCTCCTATATTTACATCTGAATTTGTTGAGCTTACCAACTTGAGTGAAGGAGAAATAGCTCACTTTGAGGCAGGTTTAACACCGATTGGGGATCAAACCATGAAAGTGGAATGGTTCTATAATGGCAAATGTATTGATGCCAGTCACAGATTTAGAACTGTTCATGCGTTTGGAATGGTTGTTTTGGAAGTTTTAGGAACTAAGATTGAAGATTCCGGAACTTACACTTGCATTGCCACCAATGCTTGGGGAAAAGCTGAACAGAGCGTAAAATTGGAATGTATTGATAAGAGTAAAGGCCAACCACCTAAATTTACCACCCATATTAAGGATATTGTTGGGCTTAAAGATGGACAACCAGCACATTTCGAATGCAATTTAATACCAGTGAATGATCCCGATCTTAAAGTTGAATGGTTCCATAATGGAAAGCCTCTATTACAATCTTCTCGTATAAAAACCGTATCTGATTTCGGTTTTGTTGTTATGGATATATCCTACACTGAAAATCACGACTCTGGGGAATATGTATGTAAAGCCACCAATAAATATGGTGAAGATTTTACTAAAGCTTCGATTAATGCTTATGGAAGAAGTGGTGTATTCACTGAAAGCTTACAACCTGATTCACTTGCAAAGATTAGAGAACTTGAGAGCCTTCAAGGGCAACAGGCTCAAATGCCATCAGTACCAGTAACTGAACCACCTAAATTTATTACACAAATCGCAGATATTACTAAATTAGTTGAAGGCCAAAGCGCTCACTTTGAGGCTAGATTAACACCAGTAACTGATCCTGATTTAGTGGTGGAATGGTATTATAATGGCAAAAAATTACCACATGGTCATAGATATCGCACGTTCCACGATTTTGGAATTGTAATCTTGGACATCTTATATTGCTACGAAGAAAATTCTGGCATTTATGAATGTAGGGCGTATAATAAATATGGAGAAGATTCCACCAAAGCAACATTGAAATGTGTATCAAAGGCGAACTTAATCCTGGACTCGCAACTCCCGCGGGTAATTGGTTTTAACCAAAAATTACATATTTGATTCAAACCATGTTTTTTTTTCTAGGGCATGGAGGGAGGTTTGGAAAAAATTCAAACATTGGAAGATTCAATGATACGTTCAAAAGATGAAAAAGTTACAGAAGAACGTGGTAAAGCTCCAGTATTTACTGTTCCACTTTCAAACATCGATAATTTGCGTGAAGGAGAGAGTGCCCATTATGAAGCTCGTTTAACACCAACTGATGATCCCAAACTTAAAGTTGAATGGTTCTGGAATGGAAAACCCTTACGAACTGGTTCAAGATTCCGCACATTCTGCGATTTTGGTTTTGTTATCTTAGAAATATCTCCCGTATATCCAGAAGATTCTGGCGAATATTCATGCAGAGCATTTAACGATTATGGGGAAGCCGTGACAACTGCTTCCATGAAAGTTCAAGGAAAGAGAAGCATTATTCTTGAATCTCAACTTCCTAAAGGAATGGAAGGCACAATTGATAAGATTGCAGAGCTTGAAGGTTTGGGCGTGATTCCCAGTCAAATTACACCTGATGATGATACTGGAAAGCCTCCAGAATTTATTACCAGTCCTTCAGATTTAACTTTAACTGAAAACTCGTTGGCACACTTTGAATGTAGGCTAACGCCTGTAAACGATCCTAGCATGCGTGTTGAATGGTTCCATAATGGAAAAGCTTTATGGGCCGGTTCAAGAATTAAAACTATCAACGATTTTGGTTTTGTTATCCTTGAAGTTGCTGGTGTTTACCAACGCGATTCTGGGTTATATACATGCAAAGCAACTAACCGTCATGGAGAAGCAAGTGTGTCCTGCAAATTGCAAGTGCGTGGACGGCAAGGCATTATTATGGAACCTCAACTTCCTGTTAAGTTCCGCAGCGGAACTGAAAGTATCCAAAAATTGGAAGAACAACTTTACAAAAAGGATGAAATAATTTCCGAAGAAGAAAAACCAGATCCACCTAGATTTACTGTTGAAATTAAAGACAACGTTGATGTACTTGAAGGTAGTCCACTTCACTTTGATTGCAGAGTTGAGCCCGTTAATGATCCAACGATGCGAATTGACTGGTTCCACAATGGGCGTCCGTTTGCCACAGGTTCCCGCGTTCATCAATTAAATGACTTTGGATATATTGCTCTTGATATTGATTATTCCTATGGAAGAGATGCTGGTGAATACATTTGCAGAGCTACAAACAAATGGGGTTCGGCTACCACCAAAGCCACCGTTACATCTAAATCCAAACGTAATATTGATTTTGAATCCCAACTACCAGCTGGAATGAGTGCTGAAAAACTTAAAGAACTAGAACGCGGACCAAGATCTGAAGCTCCCAAAGAAGACGCACCAATGGGACCACCTAAATTTATCACTCAAATTGAATCAGCTACCGTTGATGAATCTGAAACAGTTAGATTTGAATGTCGCGTTGAACCCAAAGAAGATCCCAAACTTAAAATCGAATGGTTCAGAAATGGAAAACTTTTACCATCCGGGCATCGTTACAGAACTGTTTACGATATGGGCTTTGTATCTTTGGATATACTTTATGTATATTCTGAAGATTCAGGCGAATATGTATGTCGTGCTTATAATGATTACGGTGAAGATTTTACCAAAGCTAACATTTCTTGCAAAAAATTACCAAATATTATCCTACAAAATCAAGTACCTAAGGGTATGAAACGTTCTGAAACTCTCATGCAAATGGAAGCTGCTATTAAGAAGTATACTTCAGAAATTCATTTGACAGAAGATGATTTATATGATGTTGATAAAAAGCAACCACCACGATTTGTGACGCAAATTTTGGATCAAACCACCTTAGTAGAAATGCAATCAACCAAGTTTGAGTGCCAACTTGCTCCAGTTGGTGATCCAAATATGAAAGTAGAATGGTTCTTCAATGGAAAACCTTTACCACATAGTAGGTTAAAGTGTTTTATGTAATGATTGAAAATAATTGTGTATAATTGTAGAAAATCGCTTTACGCCAATTTACGACTTTGGTTATGTCGCTATGAACTTTGGATGGGTTTACCCTGAAGACAGTGGGGAATATTTATGTCGCGCAACTAATTTGTATGGCATGGATGAAACTAGAGCCATAATTAAAACAGCTGGCAAGCCGGGTATTATCTATGACTCTCAATTACCTAAAGGTATGAAGAGTATTGAAAAAATCCGTGAAATGGAAGCTGCGTGGCAAGTGTAAGCATTTTGTCTGGTTAATGTAAGTATGAGTTGTAAATGCCATAAATTTTAGGGCACCCGAAGAAGCTGAAGAAGAAGCCAAACCAAGATCAGCGCCCATATTTGTCAGCAAACCCGAACCTTGCATTGTGGAAGAGGGTGAATGGGCCAGATTTTGCTGCCGCGTTACAGGTCATCCACGTCCTAGAGTTATGTGGTTGGTAAATGGACACACTGTGGTTAATGGTTCAAGATATAAACTTACATATGATGGCATGTACCATATGGATATACCTAAAACTCGTCAATATGATACTGGAAAAGTCGAAGTAATCGCACGTAGTTCTGTTGGTGAAGCAATTGCCGAAACTGAATTAAAAATAGTGGCTAGACACGATGATTATAGAGGAGTACTTAAAAATTCACCAAGACGTGAGTTGATTTCATTTTACACTACAATTTTTACTTATTCAAAGTACTTTTTACATACTTGACAAAATCACTTCAAGAAAGCACTTTGAATAAAAACAGTTTAATAAAATATACGAAATATATCACGTGATACTTTACACAATGCACCTGCGTAGTTATCAACAATAAAACCCAATATAAAATATCCTCACTAATACTCATACACATCTATTATTACACTGACAAGAATTCCTAGTCATTTTCCATTCCTTTCCAAGAAGCTTTGGATGCGATTCATCAAGGGCAGTATAAATAAAACGACGAATTGAATGGTCAGGTATGATTTACCTCCGTTTGCATGTTTTCTTATTCGTGCATTATGTGTATCGTATTGTATTGTCAGCCTTCTGCACCAACTTTTTTCTTCTCTTTTTTGCAAGAAATATATGTACTAACATGTAATGTTGTGTCTTAAAATAACATAATTATACTTTATGCAGCTTGGTACGATTTAGAATTATCATCGTATCAAAAAGAGCGCCAAGAAACAGAACTTGAAAAGTTTTTCGATGAACGTAACGAAACTCTTAAAGATAGAAGTCATGCACTTACTAATGTTCATATGAAGCCAAAAGATTTTAAGGGTACTGAAACAGAATGGCAACAATTGGCAAAATCTAAGAAGAATGAAGAGTACTATAATAAATTGCAGGAGTTGGAAAATGAACAATTAACTAAGGAAATTAAATTGAGAGAATCCACCCATCAATTCGCCATTCCTGGTGATAAAATTGTTAATAGCACAATGGCTAGAGGAATGGCTCAAAAATATCAACAAAACTTGTAAGTTAAAAAATGCATTTTTAAACCCTTGTAACTAATTTATGTAAATTTTAGGGAGCAACAACCTGACGATCGTTTATTTGGTCCAATTCCACGTTTACCAAGAGCACAAACTCAAGAAGAGCGTGAAAAGATCCAATTAAGAAAAACAGAAAAAAGTAAGCAGAAACACACCTCAGAAGTAGAAATCGATTCAAAAAAAGGAGCCTACCCACCTGATCCAACCGAATCCGGTGTACATGGTCGCGAAATTCACGTAACGAAACAAAAGCAAACCCAAAAAGAAAGGCAAGGAGATTTGGAAATTACTCGTAACATAACAGCAACTGAAACCACAGATGTTGAGCATAAAGGCAAAACACAAGAGCGTGTTGTCCAAGGCCAAGTTTTACCATCAAGTCCACCAGTATTCACGAAAAAAATTCAACCATGCCGCGCATTTGAAAATGAATCAGCTAAATTTGAAGTTGAATTCGACGGTGATCCACTACCTAAAATTACTTGGTACCGTGAAGATTTTCCAATTACCAGCTCACCTGATTTAAAAATATACACAATGAGCACGAAATCAATCTTGCAATTGCGTCAAGTGTTTTTGGAAGATTCCGGCGTTTTTAGCGTAATTGCTGAAAATCGTGGAGGTACCGCAAAATGCAGCGCTAATTTGGTTGTGCAGGAACGTAGACGCACAGGAAGAGGGGGTAAGGTTCCACCAAGTTTCGTAACCACCGCGCAAAGCACCACAACGAAATCTGGACAATTAGTTAGATTCGATGCTCGCATTAACGGTACGAAACCAATTGACGTATACTGGCTAAAGAATGGAAAGAAAATTGTTCCCGATATAAGATACAAAACTCTTGAAGAAGATGAAGTATACACGCTTTTAATCATTGAAGTTGTACCTGAAGATTCTGGTAAATATGAATGTGTTGCTATTAACACCGCTGGAGAAGCCCGTTGCGAAGCTGAATGTGTTGTACAAGCCGAATCAACACCTTCCAAACCTACAAAACCAGTATCACCTGGAGCAGAAAAAGTACCCACCGTTATTCAACCGTTAAAAGATCAAACGATTAGAGAAGGCCAATCCGTTGCCTTTAAATGCACAATATCTGGCAAACCAACGCCACAAATTAAATGGCAAAAAGGAGAAAAGGTTATTAAACCATCCAAATATTTCCAAATGGTGAAAGAAGGTGATGTTTGCACTCTAAAAGTAACAGAGGCATTCCCAGAAGATGAAGGTGTCTACAAGTGTATTGCTACAAATCCCGCGGGAACAGTTACTTCTCAAGCCAATTTACGAGTTCTTGCACCTGATAGTCAAGATGTCTTACCATCTTTGACTCCCATGAAGGATGTTACTGTACCTGAAGGTAGTCCAGCCCAATTTAAAACTTCAGTATCTGGAAAGCCGAAACCAACGATCCAATGGCTAAGGGATGGATTCCTCATTCCAGAATCTCCAGATTTTCAGGTAAATTAAATAAATATTAGTAGCATATAATGATAACATAATTTGGTCTTTCAAATATTTAAAATTAAGTAGGTTATTTACTAATAGGTGATATATTGCTAAATAAACAAAGAAAATATAACTTCTTTGATCTCGACTAAGTAGAACGTCCTTAAAACAATTCACGTGGAGTTTCTTACTAGTTAGAAGCAAAGCGGTGCAGAGTTTTAAAGATTGATTGAATTTTTAATAAAAATAACAAAATTCATGGTAATATCTAATATTTTTCAATCAACCGTTCATATAACTTCTTTGAAAACGAAAATCTGATAAAATTTTTTGATTTTGATTTTGATGTAGGTACATTTGATGGACTTGAATACATTTAACAATAAAATAATTTTTCTTTTAATAAACCAGAGCTATAAATGAGCTTATCTTAATTCAAAGTGCAGTATTAGGATGTTTCCTGAGAATGGTAAAATTTTTAAGGAGTATATTCCTCTCAAATTTGTAAAAATTAATATCAGTAAGACCGGTTTCACGCCCGGTTAACTAATTTTAGCTCAAAAACTATGAAATTTGAATTTGAAAAAAAAAAACGTAATTTAAAATAAAATTTTTATGAAATGGTTAAAATTTGTATTTTGATAGAACATCTTCACAATTTTGACGAAAAATTCTAATATTTGGCCAAAAATGTTAAAAAAATTAGTCGAATTAAACAAAATCGTCGTAATTTTTATAGAAAACAATTTTTTTTTATAACATCATCTAAATTTTTATAAATATTTTAATAAAAGCAAAATTAAACAAAAATTGCTGAAATTTGTTCATAATTATTGAAATTTTAACCAAATTCATCTAAATTTTAACAAACATGGCCAAAATTGAATAAAAATCATAAAAATTTTAACGAAAATCAACTAAAATCTGAATAAAACTACCCAAATTTTATCAAATCATTACAATTTTTAAACCAAAATCAACAAAATTTGAGAAAAATCGTTTAAAATTTATAACAATATTTAATGCAATGTTGTAAATTTATAAATTTATTACAAGTGACACTATTGAATCAGAATAACTTCCAAACCAAACATCGACCGATTAGGTAACGATAATTTTTCCCTGATTAAATGGTTCGTCATTACGGCCATTAACTTAGTAATTCTTTAAATATAGATTTTTACTCCCATAAAGCTCACTAATTAGGAGACAAATTGTAAAGCAAAAAAGTGTTATTAGTTATACCTGAGCCACATACCCGTTAATAAATTCTACATGAATTTTAATTAAAATTATTTCCGCTCTCTACTGGCTAAGCGATATTCCTAAAAACTTGAAAACTATATCTACGATTCGTTTATAAAAATTAATTTGCTGCAAAACGTTTCTTTATTGGGTGAAGTTTATCGCTTACGGGAAAATCGAGTAAAGCACACTCCAATTTTTTAGTATAACTTTTAAAAAATTGGGATACATTTTATTTATTTTTTGACAGTAACATATTGAATTGCTTTCAAGAGAAAAAAAGATTCTTCTTTTTTTGAAAGCAATAAATATGTCTTGAACACTATTATTATAAAACAAATAATCTACCAGTCGCTACTAGGAAACGAGCTGCTTAATCCCCAAAATGAGACCTACCTAAATTGCTTTCTCATAGCTGTAAACGGTAAACGCACCCCATTTCATGGAAATCCCTTTTTAACATAAAATTTACTAGATGTAATAAATAGAAAGAGTACCACCGATGGTGTTTTTCTTAAATTAAGTACTTTGGAGAAAATGCTCTTATTTTCAGGTTAAAGTTGCGTAAAATTATCTGTGGATACTCTTTTTTCTTTCCCTAAAAGAATGGTTTGATGATTAATTTTCTAACTAAAAATTGTTACTCTTTAACGTAAGCAAAGCACTTGAAGATGTTAATTTTGGAAGAAACAACTATAATAAGATATTTTATTAAGCAATTAATCATCATCATAATATTCATGGTGTTTCGCTCCATTTTTGGATATACGCGTCTAACTTGTACCATTCCGCTTTGTTTGAAATCTTCCGGGTCCACTGTTTGCCACCGATATCAGCCAGATCGTCCCTCCATCTTGCCTTTGGCCGCCCGGTACTTCGCCTTTTCAATTAATATGATGGGAAACAAATAAATGAAGTGGTCAAAATTTTAACAAATAGACGATTCGAGTAAAATTAAATCCGCCTAGAAGCTCAGTGATAGGGCACTAAGTTTCACAGGTTCTGGATTGATCCCTGGGTACTGCGTTGCTAATCGACAT
>JARJDX010046558.1:0-12229 GCA_030264735.1 Gymnusa sp. GC000175 | reverse complement strand
TTCGATTTAATTGACGACGTACCACATAACATTATTCAGAATATGTGGTTTCACCATTACGGTGCACCTCCTGATCGAGAAAGACAAATAACTAATTGGTAAAATGATCAGTTCCCAAATAAATGGGTTGGCCAAGAAGGTGCAATACGTTAGCCACCACGATCACCTGATTTAAATCCGTTGGATTATTATTTCTGGGGACATATGAAATACCTTATTTAATAAATAGAAATTGGTACTCGTCAGCAGTTATTAGAGAGGATCCAAAACGCTGCAAATTTCATACAAAATAATGCAAATGTCACACATCGTGTTACGGTATCTTTAATTCGGCGCTGTGAGGTTTGCATTCAAGCTGATGGTGGACATTTTGAACAATTTTTGTAATTTTTTTTTACTATTTTTTCTTGTAACTTTTGTCACATAATAAATTAAACCATGTTAAAAATGTAGTTGCTTTTAAATAGATATTTTTATTATTTTTGTATCATTGATATTTCATATTTTCATGGCTAACTTGACTTTTTTTTAAAGTACTTAATTAAATTATATTAAAACATCAAACTCCTATAACTCCAAAACTAAGCCAAAACGGACATATGTTCATAGGACTTTTTTGCTCAAAATACCATCAGCTTTCATATGGCAAAGTTTGACATAGAGCTAAAGAATCACCCTGTATAACTGAAACTATAGTAATAGTGTGAAAAACAAAAATTGAGATTTCATCAGGTGTGGCCGATTTAAGGTCTTCTGAACCAGAATTGACCATTTTTGTCATGATTTCTTTGTGTACATGTGTGGATGGAATTTCTTGTATCCTCTCTACAGGCGAAAACTCCAAACAATATAAAAATTCAAATCTAGGATTCTTTTTATAAGGTCTGGAACTGTATAGTTTTTCGGTAAAATCATTGTACCGGAAATGTAAGTTTACTTGTACCATATTTTAGTTTTTTTAAATCTATGTTCAAGAAAATAAATAAGTTTATAAAAATAAAGTTGCTGAAAATCGTAATAGCAACAACTTTCATTTAAGACATTTCTTTATTGGGTTATTTTTTTTCGTTTCGGGAAAGTCGATTGGAACTTAAACTTCAATTTTTTTAAATATTTTTTTTGTGTTTTAAACAAATATTATGTATAACTTTTTATTAAATATTTATAACTCAGACTATCCGTCTATAAAGCTTTATGCATTAAGATTGCTAATTTATTTAGTCAATTAAAACATAAAATATGAAGTGTTCCGACTTCCTTCTCTTTGAATAATTTTTTTGTCATTATACACATTTTAATTTATAGCAGTATATATTCAGAAGTATTATTAAAAGTGTGTTCTGTAAAATTGGCTTTGCAATTTAACAAAATAACGGAATCTAATTTATTATTCAATTGAAATTCTAATTATGTATAAAGAAAATGAACTAAATCAGCAAACAAAATTAACATAAAATAATAGGTACCATAATATTTAAATTTAAATAGATACCTAAAAATAAAAGTTCTAATAATAAAAAATAGTAACTTATGGTTGTGGTATAAATTAAGAGTCCTTAAAAAAGGTTAATAATTTTAAGGTGCTTGACCCCATTTATTATGCGTTCATCGTACTTGAAAAAAAAGAAAGATAATATCTTTAAACAGCTCAGAACAAAATTATTTAAATCCGATCGAACGCTTTTACTAAAAAATAAGTTTTTAAATCACCTATACAATATCAGTTTTCTTTATAAGGATTCTATTACAGTAAAAAAAATATTTATAAAAAAACGTCTGATATAACCATTATCGTAAGAATGCACAAACTAAGAAATAAATATTAGTTTCTCATTATTGGCATTCATGTGGTTTTGGGGCCTTAAAGTAACTAAAACCTCTTTCCCAGGTAAGAGAAGTTTATTATTCACCCTTCATATAGGTGAGTGGGGACTGCCGTGATTTAAAAAGATAACTATGTAATATACAAAGACTAGAAATGGTGAAGGAGGGGAACAAATTCCAGCCAAGGGTTAAAAAACTATAAAGGGAGTCACAGAGAGTGGTTTTTAAATCTATTGTGTGATGGTTATTTTGAAACAGGTTCTAGTGTTAAGAGAAGATCCGACAAGTGCATTTGAAAAATTGTGTTCTCTCCATCTAATAAAATGGCTAGATTAAAAATTATTTTGGTAAAACAATTAATATTTTATTATGCGCAAATATTAATTATTATTTTTTTATATTTCTTCGCAGGTATTTTTGTTATATTTAAATAAAAAATCATTTGCGGAAATTACTACTGAAAAAGTTGACATTTTAATGGCAGAATATGAAACGACGGAAGATGTTGGATATACAACGGAATACGAAGTCAATACGCACACGTCGAAGAACAAAACCTTATCCGAATTAGTTAAAGAACAAACGGACGCTATTAGAAAAATAATTTCTGAACACAAACAACCAAATCATGATTATCCTGTTGTCACCAAAAAAACAGATAATCAATCAGGATTAAAAATAATCAAAGAAAAGGAATCCATAGAGGAATTAAAGAAAAAGTGCGAACACTTTTCTAAACTTTTTCCAAAGCTAGATGTCACTGATAAAATAACAACGGAAAAACCAAAAGCAACAGTGCTTCCATTTGGGCCACCATTGAAACCTGATTTTTTTCGTTTAAAACCAAAATTTCCAACAGCACCACCTAGTCCCCCTAAAACGCAACCTAGTGGGAGCTTTTTTATTTTTACACAAAAGCCACAAGATATGTATGGATACAGGACTAATAAATTAGGAGAAAAATTGGAAACTGCTGCCAGCTCAATTATGGAAGATAAACTACCAAATGATTCTATACCTAGCATTACCAACAAACCAAACATTTCTTATGAAGTTACAGAATTGAGTAATGAGAAGTTTATTAAAGAAAAAGTTCCAAATTTAACACATCAGAAATTAAAATATGTTAAATTAGAACCTTTAATTCTTCAAAAAGTTTCGTTAACAAACGGCAAAACGTTGTTTTACTGGTATAAAACTCTTCCAAGTACGCAAAGTTTTGTACAAATTCCAGACACGCCAGAGAATGCGCATATTGACACTATCGCGCAACCACAAAACAACAACGAAAATCAAAACGTCCCGTTACCTGAACAATACAAATTTTACATAGATCCATACACTGGAGCAATTATTCGCAATTCAAAATTAAATCAATCACCAATATCCACAACCACAACCACAACCCAACCACCTTTAATTTCAACCACAGAAAACACAATAACCTATCAACCAAAACCACAATTTTTTATTAACCCTCAAAATGGAATGATTTATCAAAGCGCTTTACCCAATCAATTTATCTATCATAGAAGGGCACAAATTCAAACCACTACAAGAATTCCTAGTACCACAACGCCTTACATTGAAGTTACTACAACTGAAACTCCGAAATTGCCGAATTATTCTGTGGAATATACCCAAGCTGACAATTCCAATGAAAAATATAGAAATGAATTTAGGTTTGTAGTTCCAATGACGGTTGGAAATGATCACATTTCAAAATACCCGTATCAGCTGGATCCCTACGCTTATTTTCCAAAAAGCCAACGACCTGATTTAATGAATATTGCTGTGCCGTACATTCCAAATTATCATATGATACGAACGTTAAGTATTCCAAAAGCTAATAAAGACAAACAAGGATTGGATGTCTAAGTACTAATTTATAATGTAAGTACTAATTTAAAAAATTATTTTTGAATATATTAAAATTTCGAGTAAATATTACTTTTTTATGTTAAGAGAATTTTAGTCAATATAAGACTGATATTTTTAGTTTATGATTTAAAGATTATTTACATTCTTATTGAAATATGGCGTGTTTTTTAATTAGTTTTTGGTGTGTGTTTAAAAATACTTTGTTGCTTATACATGCAAATTTATTTAATAAATAAGAATATAAAAACATCCTTAAACATTTTTAAAACATACCACATTTCATATCTGTAGGATTTAATATTTATTAATTTTGACTAAATTACATGTAACGAAAGTTAAATGAAAAATTGCTTTACATAGCTTTAAGAATTGTATTATAAATTATATTTATAAACATTATTTTTATATGGTATGATATTTATACATTCTACCACCTAAAGAGGCTGAATAAAACTTCGCCATTATTGGAGAATGTTACGTATAAGCAAAACGATATATGTATATTTTTAAGTGAAGGTAGCAATGTTAAATTTACCACTTAAGAGGCCCCAGGTGCAACTTAATTTTAATTGCACCCTATTCTTTTTGTTCGATAATTGATTACAACTACTTTATTATTTATTTACTAATAATCGCAGTTTAAATCATAATTATCTGATTTTGAAGAATATTAAATTAATTCGATAAATATTTTAGTATTTTGAACCAAGATCCCAAGATCTTTCAACCAAAAATTTGACCTAATTCATACCAATCAATTTTAAAGAATGTTATGTTCTAATAATTTGCACAAAAACATCAAATTAAAAAAAAAATCAATTAAAACTTTAAATCGAAACTTTTGACGAAAATTTGAAAAATCATTTTTAATACGACAAAAATAATTGAATTTAAATCAATATCTTTTAAATTTTGATGAAAATATCCTTTTTAGGCAAAAAAATTAACTTTAACATAATAGAAACTTTAAATAATTTTATGAAAATCACTCAAAAGTAACTAAATGCTTATCAAATTTATCAAAAATATTCCTAACTTGAAAAAAATTAAAACTTTGAAAGAAAATCGCTAAAATTTGTTTCAACAAGCACAATGTCATATTAATTTTAACTTAAATTATCTAAATGTTGTTAAAAATCATTTTAGAGTTTCTACATTTACCATTATCATTTATATTTTAAGAAAAGTTACTTCAATTTTAAATCATTGCAGTTTATTACAAAAATATTTAAATTATAAAAAAAATCGCACAAATTTAATCAGAATTATAGATATTTTAACTAAATCATCGCAATTTAAAAAAAAAGTTTTGAAGAAACTTACTCGTAGTATTCCATTGTTTTCGGGAGGAAATAGTACAAACTTTTAAATAAAAATAAATTTTTCCTTAATTAGCAATGATATTTTTTGTAAATGTAAAAAGCTTAATAAGGCTGACGATGCATCTGTAAAGTAGAGACGTTTTAATATGTACATACTTTACTTTGCACACTGTGGTTGGACTTTCACAAAGTAAAAATCTTGTGAAAATGTGTGATCTACGAAGTTGATGTCGGCATTAAAACTAAAATATATTAAAGTGAACAACTAAAATTATTTTTTTGGATATGTAGAATTCACACAAATAAACTAAATTTTACAAGAATATAATTAAATCAGTCACAGAGAAATATTATTTCCACGATAGTAGTGTAATGGTTCATATAATTTTATACTTTAAATAATACAATGCGCATAAATTTAATGATATGATGCACAGACATAAAGATCGCGACTTTAGAGATTTTATGTCCCACGTGAAAATAATATACTGAAACCCAAATATTTAAATGTGGACACTGACAATATTTTTATATAATATATAGATGTAGAAAAATGCAAATAACTTTTAATAAATTTTTATAACTTCCCCTATAATGTGATCTGATTATATAAAAAAAAAAATTATACTTTTAGATTTTCAAATTTCATTTCATAATAAATTTAGTAATTGGGTTTAAAATAATTTAACACAAAAGGTTTTATCTAGTTCATACTTCATTTTCGCTTATGCGATTTTGATTATTTTTGGTATATGGTAGGATTACAGTATAAACAATAGGACCTGCATATTATCAATTTTTGACAACTTTCGATTTAACCGGAAATGCTATTAACTTATTTATTCTAAATATAAAGTATATTTTTACATATTTTTAAATGTATTTTCTTTCCCCATACAATCTCAAAGTTTGGTATAGTTTAATTAATGTATTTGAAGATAGCAGCAAATTGATTATTGGTTAGGTTTTTCGTTTTTTTTTTTTGCAAATCTTTCAAAAACTATCAAGTTTATGGAAAAATTATCATAAATTTGAAATGCATTTTGATTTTGTCATTTTTTTTAAATTTAACTTTTTCGTAATTTCGTTATTTATGAATTTTCCTAAAAAGTTAAAGGAAGTTGTCAAAAATTGATAATAAGCTAATTCCTAATTCTCAGAGTGTAATCCTACCATACACCAAAAATTCTCTAGATCGCTCAAGATATTTACCGTATTGCATACTTTTGCCCAACCCTGTATAAATTATTAACCAAAATAAATAAGAATAAATAAATAACACTTAAAAAAAAATAACTAACACCGTTAAAGCGTAGCATAATCACAAAATTTATTGGCTTTATACGGATATTTCAATTTCAACACGGGTTGCCATAATTATCTATGTATCAAATTATTATTTACGTGTGGCGTTTTTTATTTTTAAATGTGTTATTTCCCGTGCAGCAAATAATTATTTTCGTGTAACTTTTATATTTTCATGTGTCTGATTATATAATAAAATATGTCTCGCTTAAATACATGCCATTTTGTTTTATATTAATATTGTCACTCTTAATTTGTCACCCTTTATAATTACTACAAATATTTGGTAAATGGTGTCAATGAAAATTATTATTTACTACTAAAGATCATTCAATCAAAATGCTTATTGTAAAACTAAAAGGAATTTTAATATTTTAGCAAATATTTGGTAAATGGTGTCAATGAAAATTATTCTTTACTACTAAAGATCATTTAATCAAAATGTTTATTGTAAAAATAAAAGGAATTTTAGTATTTTAGCATGAGTGTGTTCAAGTTTGACAAAAATTAAACTACTGTAATAAATAATTTTTTGTAATTTTTAAAATATTTATTGGAGGTTTCTAGCCACTTCTGGTTTAACCGAATATTTTACCAACTTTTTCATTTTAAATGCCCTTAATTTTTATTTATAATTGGATTGCTCCTTGAATAAATTATTGAATACTATTTGAAATCGTTAATTTAATAACGATGTTAAGTTAAATTCTCATAAAAATATTTCCGCTATTTTCTTGCAGATTTTATTTTATTTAATATTTCTAAGCTCATCAAAATTAAAGGTAAAAATAAATATAAGAGGAGTGATTTTTTGATAAATAAAAAAATATAAAGAAAATTTCTTAAATGGGCGAGATGCATGATATAGTAGTTGCTGTAGAAAAATATTGTTTCAAATAGCATTGCTGTTTTAATAATAATAAAAACTATCTACAGCTCATAGAATTCAATCAATTTTATGAATTTTCGAATTAAAATATACACCAATTTATTTCCGCTGTTTCGGTAATGACGTAAATATACACCGGTCATGCGCTGCATTTACAGATTTCGCCTACGTTGGTTTTCGCACTTGACATTTAAATAATATATAACGAATAAAATAAATTGTAAATAAATATTTTGCAAATGTATAAAAGTGAATAAAAGTTTAAACACCAAAAAAACACAAAAATCTCATACACAAACAGTTGACTAAATAGCAATCAGTTTGGCATTATTACCAATCCCAAAAGCTCATGTGAAGATGTGATATCACGTATTCCATTATAATTTAAATATAGCACAACTCAAAATTTTATACTTTAAGAAATTTTTACCACCTTACCCTTAATATTGAGTTTTTAGAAAAAAGAAAATATGCAGCAACTTTAATTTCACCTATTTTTTACTGTAATATTTTTTTTAGTGCATCTCGCGCATTGCCAATAGGTTGGTCCTACATTTATATTTTATATTTTTAAAAATTGGCTCTGCAAAAATTTATTTAAATCGCTTGAGTGGATTAAAGTCATCCTTTTGAACAACCCTGTGTAAAAATATTATTTTATCTATTTAATATTAAATGTAAAAAATATGTAATAGAAGTAAAAATATATTTAACTATATAAATTAATTATAAATATTATTTTAATATACAGTGTGTAACTAAAATAAGGGACAAACTTCGTAGGTGCGTTTCTCAAAGCAAGATATAAAAAAGTTCTTAATAACGTATGTCCGTCAACCCGCATTTTCTGAGATACAGCTCAAAAGTTGGTTACTGTTTAACAATTCACAATAAAAGGTAAATCAGGTCAAACTTCTCAGGCTTACTTGTCACATACATCCAGTCAAATAAAGGACATTTCGACTTGTATTGTGAATTAAAATTTTTAAACAGTTAACTCTTTGAGTTCTTTAAGCCATATGATAAAAAGTACGGGTTTGGGGATATATGTTATTAGGAACTGTATCCCAGTGACAAAAACGCCTACGAAGTTTGTCCCCTTATGTTAGTTACAGCCTGCATTTATTGTTTGCTTAACTTAGTAATTAGATTATAAATTAGATTTAAATGTATACGCACAGATTTTGTCTTTAAAAAAATATAATCTGTGGATAATGGGTCGGTTTGGTGCAATTTTTGTATAAAAAAGTTACAAGAAGTACTTAATGAATTTCGACAATAAAAATATTAAAAATTATAATTTTTCTTTTACTTACCATTCCCATCCTCCTAATAGCATCTTCATTAATTGGGTGGCATAACTTAACCTTACGGTATAAAGGATGATGTTCATAGTAACTGATTAATTCCACAAGACTCTCAAACTCCACATTTCCAATTGTGTACAACCTTCCCTCTCGTTTTATACGACAATGTTTAATTTTTTTATCAGCTCTAAAAAAATGTTGTATAAGTACTTAAATTAATTAACAAAAAAATATAATACATACCTAAAACTAATAGTATAGGAATTGGGATCATTTTCACTTTGCCTGACAAGAAAGGCTCCTTCAGTTCGAACACATTTCAACATTTCTTCAGCCTGTAATCTAGTTGTATGTTCATGATACCACTCTTTGCCTTCATGTTTATTAGGTTGAGGAACAGGTTCTTTAAGTATGATGGAAAATTCTTGGGTGACTAAAGGATGTGTTCGATAATGCGTTATTAAACTATAAAGGCTATCAAAATACTTAGTGTCGGTCAAATAATATTTAGTTTGTTGCTTGTCCTGTCTTGATCGAATTCGGCAGTGATTAACAGAGCCATTACGCCAAAATGAGAGGCAGTATTCTCCCACAAATGTAACACTAGCCCTTACAAGAAAAGTGCCATCACCTAAATTTGAATAAGTCTTTAATAATTGTTCAGCCTCTTCACGACCTTTGGGAAGTCTTCCATGAAACCACTTTTCACTAAAATGAAGTTCTTCATTGGGAACATCATTTTTTTTATGGTGAAAAGCAGGACCATCATCTTCATCCTCTGATCTCTCACTTTCTTGATCCTGCTTGTATTTGTCAATATAAAACAGTTTACTTTGTGTGAGTACAAAGAAATGTGGGTTCCATTCTTTATCTACAGGATCTTCAAGATATAAAATCCCATTTTTTACGGAATTTCTTAAATCTAATTCATTTGCTTCATTTCTGACTAGAAAGGTTTCTTCTTGCCCTTCCGGAAGCTTTTTATGTTTTAATATTATTTTTCTTCTCAATTGATATGGAGAAGGTAATTGCTTTTCATTTTTTTCAACAGGATGAACTACTAGCATGTCACCAAATACTTCCTAATAAGCAAATAATTTTCTATTAGCAATCTTCAAAATTAATCCATAAACGTCAACTTACCTGCATGGCAGTGGCCATTTTTCTTTGATGTGGCAGAGAGCAATTGTCCTCAATGGATAAAATTACAGGGTATTCAGAAGTAGCAAATGCATGTTCTTTGATTGTTCGGATAACATCCATAAATTTTATTCGAGTGGTAAGTGTATGTCCATGATATATAGATGGCATTCCATCTGGTCCATCCCAACAATCTAATTCTATACATCTGCAACCCATTCGTAGACACCGGACATACGCTTCAACTGATGATTCACTTGAAAATTGATCACCTGTTAGGTACCTGAAATAAAAAAAAATTCAAAATTTTGTAATTTAGAGAAAGTAATTAAACCTACGTATTGTGGGAAGAGGCAATCCAATAATGTGCAAGAGGTTGTGTCATATCTTGATAAACAACATCTTTTGATGGATCCCAAAGATCATTTTGTTTAGAAAATAAATAGTCAGCAAATTCAGGAATTGTAAAAAATGGTTCTTGTACATCTCTTTGAGGATCCTTAAAAAAATTAAGTTAAACACCAATTTAGGGCAAAAGAATGAATATTAGTGAATATTTTTATTGTGCTCAAGAGATTTAATTAAATGTATACAGAATATTTTAAAGATGTAAAGTAAGGGAATAACCTATTAGCTAAAAACTTCCTCTTAGTTCAGAAATTACTCCAGTTTATTCTAAATATACTATTTTGCTTTATCAACAAAATTTGAAATTTTAGTGTAAATACTCTTTTTGGGCTCCCCTGAACAAAAATTGAAAAAAATTAAAAGATATCTGTATGGTTTTTACCAACTTTGTTGCAGGTGAAGGTTTTATCACAAAATCAAGTTTTCATTGAATTTGGTCAAGGTCACTGAAGGTTTATTTTTATGTGTGATAAAATCCATGTGTTGGCCACATCTTTGATATTTGGTTCAACACCTTTAATTTTAGTAACCTTTTTCCCTAAAGATCTACCACCATTGTCCCTTCGGATTTTCCACAATGAACCTTCGTCTAACAATTTAGTCAGGTAAATTTCATCCTATCGTTACTCAATTTTCCCTACTGGTCTTATACTTTGTATTCAGCAGCATTTAACGTGGTTTTCATGCCAGATGAGGAACCTTTGATGCAATTTTTGCAATTCGACAACTGCAGAAAAAAAGTCAGTAAAGTACCAAAAATTGTGCTTTGTCGACCTTGAGAATGCGTTCGACAAGCCCTCTGGATGGGACTCATGAAACTCAACTGCCCAAATAAATTGATTCAGCAACTGCATGATGGAAAGACAGTCCTAAGTAACGGTTGGAGTCAAGCAGGGCTGGCACGAATGCTATTTGCACTGTACTTTCATGTCGGAAGCCTCTGCACATAAAATGCAGATACCAAGGAGGTCCTTTTAACTTACCATGACTTTGTGCCTTCAGCAAAAAGGAAATTATTAGAATCACAGGCTGATGTTTACTGATGCCTTTGCTAGCAAACTCTTCAAATGGCCTCCAAGATAGCATCTCAAGGCTAAATAAGGCCTGTACAAAAAATGGCCTAAAGATCAAAGGCTGTAACACAAAAATCAAAAATTGTAATTCTCAAGTTCAACCTCCAAAATTAAAAATCTGCATAGGCGGGGAGAAACAGAATTAAATTTTAATTTAGAATGTAAACTTTCAATACTTGAATAATTTGAGATCAGAGTTTAGAAATCACCTGGAAAAATTTGTTTTCATCATATTCTCACCCTATATAGGCTTAAATACTTGTGAATGATCCCTGCAATGGCGGAAAAACGTTGGCAACAACCAATAAAACTTCTTCTTCTTCTTCAGCCTATTGCCATCCACTCCTGGATGTAGGCCTCTTCCAGTTTCTTCCATGTTTGTTTGTCCTGTGCAGTTCTTATCTAGTTTTTTTCCCGCGGTTTGGACGATGTTGTCTCTCCACCGTTTTGGAGGTCTTCCTGTAGATCTCTTGCTTTCTCTGGGTCGCCATTTTATTAATTTGTTGGTCCATCTGTCTGGGTCTTGTCGGGCCACGTGCCCTGCTCAACGCCATTTGAGTTGAGCAGTGCGTTGTATAACATCTGCGACCTTGGATCTTCTGCGTATTTCCTCGTTTCTTATTTTATCCCTTAAGCTAATACCTAACATTATTCTCTCCATGGCTCTCTGCGTTGTTCTGAGTTTATTTGCACTTTTTATAGTTAACGCCATTGTCTCGAGGCCAAATGTTACTACTGGACCTTACGCTTAAGGTTTCGAGGGATATCTGTTTTTTTTAGAATGAATCCTAGCTTTCCAAACGCAGCCCAGCTCAGTTCTATCCTTCTAGTTATTTCCGCTGTCTGATTTTGTTTCCCAAGTGTGATCCAATAAAACTACGCCACTTAAACCCAAAAGAAATATCAAAACCCATGATGTAACCATTTCCATTAAACTAAAGGTCTACCAAGTGGCAGAAACCTGGTGTGTTTATAGGCGACACATCAAGAAATTTCACTTGCGCTGTCTAAGCGCATAAAGTATAGATCGTGTTTTGCGAGCTATTACATGACGAACATAAGAGGCGTGGCCTAATCTTC
>JARJDX010046546.1:0-18697 GCA_030264735.1 Gymnusa sp. GC000175 | reverse complement strand
GTCTGATTTTTTCTTCGTTCGCTCTAGTCATCGCCCACGTTTGGCATCCATACGTCATGACTGGCCTGATAATGGGTTTGATGTTCTTGTTAAGTGTCTTGATTTCATAAGACTGTTAAGTGTGTGTTTGCAGCCGCTTGCAGATTGTATTCTGCCTTTGATTTTTTCGGTAACATCGTTATCGGCAGTGATTGTAGCTTCAAGATATTTGAAATACTCTACTATTTCACAATTAAAGTGTTGACTGTGACATTTTTCCCTATTCTATCTCTTCGACCCGTTCTGTTTATGCACATGTATTTCGTTTTTTCTTCGTTGATTTTTAGCCCTACTTCAACAGTTATTCTTTCGATCCTGTTGAAAATGTCTTTTACGGCGATGAGGTCAATGTCATCTGCGAATGCTAGCAGTAGTTTGGGACCTTTAGTTGTTAGCAGTTCAGTTTTTATTTTTGCTGATCTCAAGATATTTTAAACGCTCTACTCTTTTACAATTAAAGGTGTTGACTGTCATATTTTGTCCTATTCTATTTCTTTAAACCGTTCTGTTTATGCACATGTATTTCGTTTTTTCTTTGTTGATTTTTAGCCCTACTTCACCAGTTGTTCTTTCGATCTTGTTGAAAATGTCTTTTACGGTTGAGAGGGAGTTTCCGATGCGGTCAATGTCATCTGCGTAAGCTAGCAGTGTTTGGGACCTTTAGTTGTTAGCAGTTTAGTTTTTATATCTTCTGATTTCACGGTTTTCTCTAAGACGAGGTAAAAAAGTAGAGGTGATAGGGCGTCGCCTTGTTTAAGCCCATTTTGTACGTCAAAACTACTGAATAGGTTGTTATTTACTCGTACTTTGGATATTCCGATTCCATACAAACTTTAGTCATCTGGATAAGTTTTTTTGGTATTGAAAACTCCGCCATCGCATTCCAGACTTAGTTTCTCTTTATGCTGTCATATGCCTACCGGAAATCTATGAAGAGGTTATGTACTATTCTATTGTATTTCCATCTTTTTTCTAGAAGCTGTCTTAGTGTAAACAGTTGATCTATTGTTGATCTTTTTGTCCTAAATCTGGCTTGGTATTCTCCCAGTAGGTATTCCGCGTATAGGGTTATTCTGTATAATAGGATATTTGAGAGGGTTCTGTACGCAGTGTTTAGTAGTGAGATTCCTCTGTAGTTGAAGCATCTTAATTAATTTGTCGCCTGTTTGTGGATTTGTATTATGATGCTTTCCTTCCATCTTATTGGCATTGTTCCTCGCGCCATATAAGAGTTATAAGTCGATGAATTTGATGATGGAGCGCCTCTTCCCCATACTTTTGGTATTCTGCAAGTGTCTCGTCCGAGCCCGGTGTCTTGGAGTTCTTTAATTTAGTTCTTCAAAAGATTTACTCTTTGCATTTTTGTAACAAAAAAATTTTTTTATACAATGTTTGGCATACAATAAAAAAATTATTTTTGAAGACCGAATGTTGGAGGATCAAATTTCGGTATATCAAATGTCGTTATAGATCAAATGTCTGCGGATCAAATGTCGTTAACGACAAGTCTGTAGATATATATTAAGTATTTTCTACTTCTTTCACAAGTGCTGAAACGTAGCACATGTAATGAATTATTATTAGGTGTACATCAAATACTGTGTCAACTGAAGTTTTGGAACCCATTGATTCTTCCTTTTCTTTCTTATTGCTTCTATGGTTCCACTTACTCGAATTTCATGTACGCAAGGTTCCTAGTGAACGGGACCCTCGCCTTCAGAGCCTAATGTGCACTAAAGTAGCGAAACAACACACAACGTCGATGCTTTTACATCAGTATTCAAACCCAGGATCCCGACAGTACTTCTCTAGGCTACCAGAGCCTGTGTTTGCTTTCTGTTGTAAAACTTTTAAATAACAACAGTTATAAATTATTAAAATCCAAAAAGGCATTGTAGAAAATTATTCATCTCCTAAGCTTTTATTGTAAAATGTTAAAGTCGTTTGATTTATAGACTGAAATATTGTTATATTTCATTAAAAATTGACAGATGTCACTAACGGAGTAATTACCAACATACATTTCAACAAAATAAAATTGCAGAGACATACTGCCAACCTAATTAGGTAATAATTAATGAAATGTACTTTTTGTCAAGTTATGTATCAAATTCGTAAATAAAAGTCGTTTGATAACAACAGCACCATTTTTTTTCATAAAAATTAGAAAAATTATGTTAACATATTCTCAAATTCGGACAAATAACTGACTTTTTGTACCCCAAGTTGGGGTAGAAACATGTGTTTTTATGTTGATATTTAAAATTATAACTCTACAGTCTACAGTCTACACTGTTGTCTACTTGACCCGCGTAAACCCGTTATTAGTGCTCTACCAAAAACATTTTATCACTGGTATGTTAACGTTTACATGGATTATTATTATTATTATTAAAATACAAAAGTATGTTTAAATTTTGCGAAATTGTGTTAGAGGAAATACTGTTTTGTATCGAAATGTATTACAAGAAGATTAAAAATATTAAAAAGGATGTTTAAATAATTACCTTTTTTAATCCTTATTAAACGAGCTGATGAAAATATGCATTTATGTAGAGTGTGCCTTTTTCTGCAAAAAAAAAAAAAAATAAAAATTAATTTTCACAAAAAAAAAAAAAAAAATTCTTAAAATAAAAAGTTACTTTTGAAGTTTAGCATAAGCACTAATTGATAAAAAAATAAATAAATAAAGTAAAATTTAATGTTGTTATACTACATTCATTTTCAATTTAAACGCATGTGAACACCTCGACAGGGGCATACTATTAATCGTTCGGTAGTGAGCGTTTTTAACCAGATTCAGTTTATTTTGTGACCATTCCAAGCACTTTCAATAGTGGTATATGTAAAAAAAGCCCACTTTCGGCTCTAGTCATTATAGCTCTTCAGTGCATGCGTTTACACGCGCTCTGTATTGAAAATGAATGTAGTATAGTAATATAAATAATCAATATTCAATCAAATCTGAATATAATACGGTTGCATTATCAAAAAATTTATTACTCTCATTTGTCAAAGTGCATTATTTTCGTTCTATAAAATTATAATATACCTTTTATTTACGAAGTAAAAGATGATTATGAAAATTTTCTACATAGAGATTTGTTTTCTATTAAATCAATATAAATATGTCAAAATCGATTATTACCAACAAATAAAATCGAAAATCAAAATAATTTAATTGGTACAGTTTACAGTAGCGATTTGCGATCGTAATTAATAATTCTTCCAATTACCGGTAATTCGGTAAAATTCATCAATTAAAAGCGGTTTACTGATATAAAGTTAATATTAGAAAAATATTTATTACTAATTGGGCGTTTCAAATAAAATTAATTTTGGGTTGTTTTAAAAACCAAGTTTTTTTTTTACCAAAGGTCACAATTCCGTTACTTTTCATTTTTGTACTCTTATGTTTTTTTTCCCATAAACTCGATAGTTTTTAAAATATTTGTAAAAAAAAACCGAAACACATTTTTTTTTGAATATAAAAACTTTCTATTTGTCATTTCTTTTTTTTCTTTTTTTTCGGGATTAAGTCGCGTATTTTTATTGGTTGTTGCCAATGTTTCGCTCGCTATTGCAGGAAGCATTCTCAAGGTAGAAAAGTCCGATGACTGGAAACTTTTTTTAAACATAGTTAATGTTAATAAACCCAATCGTATAATACGGTAAAAAACAACTTTTAATAAGCACAAATTAGCAGTAAAATAATATTTTTTTAACAAAGTGCAATTAGGTAAATAGCATAACATAATTATAATTATAAAATTAATTTACTTGAAGTTTTTCTTCCTTAATTAATTAAAGATTAAAGTAGACTTTATATTGATTAAATAATTAGTGAGAGAAAATATCTCATTATTGCAGAGTGTCTATAATTTGTTTTAATAATAGATAACTTTTTAAACATTCATATTTTATGTGATGACATCTATAGATAAAAATTTACAATCTTGATGTGAACAGAATGGATATTCGAATTGTTTAAAGGCCCGAATCAATTTAAAAGTACTTAGTATGATTTATTCACTGAATACTTTTATCAACCTTCAAATAATTTTTTTCACAACATTTTCAGACGCATATGAATTATAAAACAACCAGAAAACCGCACTTTTCACTATAATCACAAAGTTTCAAGTAGTCACTTGGCAAATGTTTTAAACTTTAATAGTTACATATGTGGCTTATCTTAACATTTAGCACTATTTTAAATATTCCTTTGTCTTTGTTCTTTTTTATTTCTACAGCCCAAATCGGCCTTAAAATTTATAACTTTTAACAAAAACAACTATCCGATTGTTTATTGGCAACTCCAGGAAATTACCGGTAACTTCAGATTGTTTACCGGCAGCTCCCGGAATTTCCGGTAACTCCAGATTGATAACGGTAACTCTCGAAATCTTTACGGGTAACTCCAAATTGTTTACTGGCAACTTCCGGAATCTTTACTGGTAACTGATTGTTTATCGGCAAGTCCTCCCGGATTTTTTATTTACCAGTTTTTTAGCTTTTTTGAAAATATATCGAAGAATAAAGTTTATGGATAAAAACACAAATATGTTTAAAAATTACACTTTCTAAGAACTCACCGTAAGTGATCAAAATATCAATGAAAAATGTCCGGTTACATTCAAAGAAGAAATTATTTAATTTTCCCAAGTATGTGAATAGAATTACATAGTTTTAATTCTACTTTCATACATATATTTTTTTTAGTTTTGTTGTTAAGGAAATATTGCATGTTGCATGAAAATTGTACTTAGACTTGACTTGTGACTAGAAACCAAGGACTGAAAAATCTTTTATGCCACTTGATATTACTTCCACCACAAATAGCAGTTTACGGTGTTTATTAATTAGGTTCTTTACTCTAGTTTCTGAATCTTTCGCTTGACAAATCATACCTTCCTCAGAACTAAAATCATTTGATTTTGTCAAGTATTTTCGCTTCCAATCTCGAAGAAATGTAAATATAATTGGCTCGCAAGTTTTTTCTACAAAATCAATTTAAAATACATAATTATTAAAATAATTGCTTTGATATCGTCGTAAATATATTTAATAATTATAAATCAATATTTTCGCAACCCATTATCAAAATTTTTAATAATTTATTATGGCCTGTATTGTTTATTTAAGATTATTAAAATTTAATTTGTGTTGAGAGCAAATTGTAGTTTAATGTAAATAAAACTAAAAAATTTATTTCAAAAAATTAATTTGAAAAACGAAGCGATGAAGAAAAATTTGTTAATATTCTGCGATATTGTTCCATCAATGTGTATATACATAGGTGTTTTTCATTTTATTACATTTTTTGTCTTACTTTAAAACTTATTGATAAATTCAAGATAAATAAAGAAAAAATGTAATTGATGCACATTTCAGACTTAGAGCCTCCTCTGTGAATAACAACTAAAAAAAGGTATTACCACATATGCATATGACATAGTCGAACTCACAACAACCTTATAAAAATTGAATTCACGTTAAATGTACATCATGGTATGGATAAAAATTCCTATAAAGTACCACTAAGACATTTTTCATTTATTAAGAACGGGGATTCCCAAAGTGCGACCCGCGAACCCTGTGAATGCGGTCCGCGAGGTCGATGCGATGATTTATATTTTTATTTAAACAATAAAAAATAAATAAATAGTATAATAGATAATAAAATTTTACGAAAAAAAATTCAATAAAATGTGGGTGCGATTTTTCAGCCCTTAAAGCAGTTAAATATATTTGAAACCAAAAAATTCATGACTACATATATCACTTTTTGATATAATTCAGTTTTATCTTTGGTCCGCCTGAAATTTGGGAAATACTAAATTGGCTAAAAAAAAAAAACTTTGGGAACCCCTAATTAAGAAGGAAAAGTCTTTCAACAGTGTGCTATGCGCTATGAAAACTTCGAGTTAAATGCAATCTGCCCAGAGGATTCACGCAAGAGTCAATGTCGAATATCGCCGTTATTTCTCAATAGATTTTCATAATTCGTTTTTTTAACATGCTAAAAAGGTAGGACGGAGATGTCCAAAATTCGTACATAAAAGTCGTGTGGTGACCACACCTCATTTTTTATATAGGTGGAATGTAATTACTATACAATCTCATCTTATTAGTTGTTTTCATTAAATTTATCATCAACGAAATTTTCTTAGTTAATAAATTATACTTTATTATCATTCTTCATATGTCATATTTAGGTTCCTTTTAATATTGTTTTTATTTTTATATTTTTTTTTGGTATGTGTCTAATTATTTTTTAAGTATGATATTATTATACTAACGTCATACATAGTTTTATAAATAAATAAATAACTTCAAGTCACATATATTTTTACTTTATTATACGATATTGTGTAATGTAATGTATCGTGCACAAATTTGTTATTAATTTTCTTTATTACAAAGTAGTGCATTTTCCATGGACTACTCCTTGGCAAATTAATATAAATACATTGTTCCGTTGCATATGTTTATTATAACGTTGTATGGGTGTATTGCTGATGTTTTATGTTTATATTTTGCAACATATCTGGGATTATTTGTAGTATTATTTTCTATATTTTTACTTTTTAAGAGATTTAGAGAAAATTTTTAAATATGCTTTTAGTTTTTATGCACGGTTATATAAGAGGTAGTTAACAACTCGTAGCAGTATAACTGGCCCATTTCTGTTCAATAAAAAAAAGTTAAAATAACCAAGGTATAAAATTGTCCAATCAAAAGTGGATGTTTGAATCAGTTTTTCACATATTTTCAAATATATGATCTAAATTTATTTAATAATACAACTTTATTGTATAGCTGTGCGAGTATTGAGTATTTTAATTGAGGTTAAGTTTTACTCTCATTTTACCGGTCTACCGGTAAAATAGGCTGTATTTATTTGTACTAAGTAAACGTTCGTTTTAAATTCAAAATTAATTTTCATAATTTTTAATTTTCATTTAAATACAACACAAAAAGTAAAATGCAGTAAAATGCTTATTCTTTACGTATACGTACAGCGCCTTAAAATTCATTACAGTGGTGCAGTGGTTTTCCACCCGAGTTCAGCGAAACACTGGTGTTCCGTGAAGTCAGTTCAAGTGTTCCACGAGAAAATTAAATACACAAATAAAAATTCTGGAACTTTGTTAAAGAATATTTTCCATATGATATCTTTGCGAAGGAGGATTTTCAACGATGGTTAATAATAAAACAAAAAAACGACAGAATTTGTGAAATTGGGAAGAGTGCAAGTGGCTTTATTATATATTGGAACCAATATGGCAAATTTCAAAGATGTCCAAGCTCAAAAATTGTATTAAATTTGACGCCAATTTAAATTTTAGCAATACAAAACTCCATTAACAGTGACGTAACTGGAGTGTGGTTACCCTTTTTTACCAAAACACGTCACATCAAACACAGGTTGTACATAAAGCGGGCAACCTCCACAATTCTAAAAACATTGGGAAATCACCACTGTAGTGTATTACAATATGAATGGTTATCGCGACTAAACTCTAAACAACATGAAATTATTATACGTCTAAAATTATTTTCATTGGATATTAAACTGTATGAATTTTTTATTTGGTGTTTTTTTATTTGGGGGAAAGTTGAGTGGAGGACACACCATTTTTTTAAATACCATTATTAGTTTAAAAAATGTTTAATTTTTTTTGTTTCACTTTTGCTTATTTGTTTAATCAAAATCCTAATGGATTTTTTAGTAGATATTTTTAATTTAGTTTTTAATAAAATTATTAAAATATTATAAATAGCTGCAGGTGTAAAATATATTTAATACGTCAGTCCAGTGTGATATTTTTTGTTTCTCTTCGCATTTGATTGGTTGGATAAAACATTATTTTCCTGTCTGCAATCGCTATAGTGGTACTTATTTATTCAATACCGACAATGTAACAAATGTGTCGCGGAAAACTCTACCACAAAAATAGAAAAATATACTCCAAACGTCCGCAAGGAATTAAAAAATTTAATTCGTTTGTTACGTTGCAGAATTTAAAAATATTTATATTTAGGGATATTCATAAACCGGTGAGAACCAAGCAATAAACTTTAGCAAAAACAAAATACAAAATTTTAATTTTTTACTGTAAAACGAAAACTATTATAGTTAGAGCAAAAACTGAAATTTCAGTAGAACACATTTTCGTTCGGACACCCTGTGTAGTAAATTTTAAAAGAAAATTTTAATTAGAAATAATTGGGTAACAAATATTTTAAACAAAATGATTTGGAAAAGTCGTTTTATATTTGTTTTTATATATGTATATTTTTTATGTACATACTCATTAACAATAACAAAGTTAACTTAAACAACTCGATATCCTCTATTTAAATATGCCATCGAAAAAATTTTACGACGCTCCCTTCGGCGTCGCGACGCGTTCAAAGTTGAAAAAACAAACGACAATATTTCCGAAACGGTATTTCGGATCGAAAAAATTTCTGTGTTAACTTAAAAGATCGTCCCGCGGTCTATAAAAAAGTCTTATGGTTCAACATTCTCCGGTAATATACAGGGAGTCAAAAAGGGAGAAAATGCAAAAATCGGGTTTTCGGCTCTTTTGGCTACCGCAAAAAATTATTTAGGAAAATTACCTTTGGGGAACTTAAAGTACGCATTTGGTGTTATTTGATGCCTTTTTTAAAAAAAAATTACAATGTTTCGTTTGGCGTCGCGACGCCCTCAAAGTTGAAAAAAGTTGAAAAAACGATTGACGATATCTATGAAAGTGTAACTCTGATCAAAAAAGTGTTTGTGTAAAAATTAAAGATCGTCCACAACTCTATAAAAAATATATTTGACTCAACGTTCCGCAGTCATAAAGAAAGGGGTAAAAAAATTATTGAAAAATTTAAAAAACAGGTTTTTGGTCCTTTTGACCGTCGCAGAAAAATATTTTAAGAAATTTCTTTTGGGGTGTAAGAGAACGCGATAATTGCTATACGAAGCTTTTTTTAAACAAAAATTACGACGCCCCGTTTGGCGTCACGACGCCTTCAAAGTTGAAAAAACAATTGACCATATCTTCGAAACGGTAACTCGGATCAAAAATAATTTAAATACTTTTTTGTAGGCCGTCTAAAGATCTCCAAAGAAGTCCATTTACTTGAAAACGTCAGACCCCAAAAATACATTAATTGCGATTTTATCTAACGTGTATGGAATGCTTTCGAAATGTTGCGAAATTTATCCCTACGAGATATTCTAAACCGACAATGCTGAATTTTTTCTGACACCGTGGCCCGATAGTCCTATAAGTCTTCTCACGGCATCGCTCACCGAAATTAATGTGCGACTCACGGTACGGCGTCGGGACGCTTTTGAAATTTGGCGTCGTGACGTCATATTTCGAAAACGGCGCCACCTAGAGGAACGCAGCAAACGCCATTCGATCGGAATCCCTATGACAGAAATTTCGTTTGATTCTTTAAATTTAAAAGGGTCAAAAAAAATAAATTTCATTTTTTCAAGGTCCACGGAGGTTGAAATATCTTTTTCAATTTTTAAGCCACAGATCTCAGCGTTTGGCAAAAAATAAAGAAAGAATGTGCACAAACGGCCACCAGAGCACATTTTTAAATTTTGTCCTGGTTTTCCGGTTATGATATTTTAAATTTTTTCTCGTGATTTTCAGAAAATAAAGAATAAGGGTTGCACGCCACTGCCTTTTATTTTTACAACTTATTCTGCCATAATTCGACGGACGGGAGTCAATTTCACCGAAAAAAGTCCTCACACCCCAAAGGCTATAAAAAACGAAATTTTGACTACAGTTTTCCCTTAGTTTTATTTTAACCACCGGAGTTTCCCTTAAATATTTTTTCTTCATCAACATACGATGCGCCTTTTAATTGCCTTTCTGCCAATGTCCTTGGTTTTTTTTCCACCACCCTTATTTCGTCCGATAAAAAATTAAAGGTGAAAACTACTGGCTCGAACGAAAATTATTGGTTGAAACGCTATGATACCTAAAAGGCCACTGAGAGTGGGACTGGGCTACCGCCTCGGCTCAAAAACTACCAGCTCAAACAAAAATTATTGGTTCAATCCCGTCGATCCCCAAACCGCCACCGTGAAATTAAACAGGGCCGGACTAAAGTTTTTCTTTATTTCTTTATACATGATTAGGGTTACCAACTTTTTCCTTTGTATATAAAATAGGGTTACCAACAGTTTTAGAAAAAAAAATCATTAGGCTTGCCAACTAAAAAATAAATAATTTTGTTTTAATTTTTTTTTCTTTATTCCACTATTCGGTAATAGGTTAAAATATTATTAAGTGTGTACTAGTTTAGCCTAAAATTTAAGACGTTGATTTTTCAACGGATGTTATGCTAGTTATTATTAATATTAAGTTATTTTTTTTGTTGAAATTTTAATTTTAATTTATTACTCCGAGAGTTTTTTTTTAAATAATTCTTAAATTAAAAAAATATGTTGCTTAAAACATATTTTTTATTATTTACGCTTTCCCGAATATTTTCTTTTAAATAAATTAAATTATTTTTAAATCTTGCAGTAACAAATATAATTATTGATTTTATATTAATAGTCAATATCTTTTTAAAAAATCTTAATATATCAGGGTATATGAAAGAAATGAATTACATTATGCATAGCAAATTTCTTTTGCAATTTATATTCTGAAGAAAATATACTGCACAAAAATGAAATAACATCATTGCATGTCTCGAGTCTTGAGACAAGTCCATACAATTTTTAGCAGTAAACACAAAAATGGTAGCGAAGGAAAAATAATTTGAATTTAAATTAAAAATTTAAGTACTCACCTGAATATATGTACTTGTACGTGGTTAAATTTTATAATATAAATGGTAAAAAAATGCAACGTAATAAAGATTAAAGCAGTGAAATGACTTGGACCAATAATATTGTATTGAAAATTTTTAATCTTCCATTTTAATAACGAGAAAAAATTCAATTAAATATAAAGATTAGACGTTTATGTTATAAGTCACGGTTTTATAATAAAAAATTTAATCATAAAATTTTACTAAATATTTGTAAACCTTTTATGATTAAAATTTTTTGTTGCTAAATTTATGTAACATTTAAATTTAGATAGATTGTTTTGAATTGTTTAAATTAATGTATTTGTTGATAATGACTATAATTAAATATTAATAATAAAGATAATAATTTTGCAAAACTGAAAGATAAGGATTTAATTATTATTATTATTTATATAAAAAAACTGGAGGTGTGTTCACCATACAACTTTTATTTACAAATTTCTAGTTACTAGAAACATAATCATATTTGTTTAATTATTAGTCAAGTAGGTTGGCAGTATGTCTCTACAACTTCATTTTGTTTATAATGACTGTATGTCTTTGCTACTTAATGGGAATAAATTCAATAAAATGTTGCTCTACAACTTCATTTTGTTTATAATGACAGGATGACACAATATTAAAAATACTTACGTGGTAGAAGCGTCGAATTAAATGTGACAACAGCGAATTTAAATTTGAATGTTTGTGTGACAGATAAACGACAAAAGTCGCTTGTATTATGCTGTGAAAATAGTTGATGTGATTTGACATATATATTTTTTGAAGCAGCTGGCACATGCGGCGTTGCCAAACTTTCCGCTTTCTAATTTTCAACCCCAAAAAAATATTTTTAGTTTGTATTTCTACAAAATACAATTAGTCACAAATCGAGTGTTCCTGTCATAAGAGCCCATGTATAAGGATTTAAAAAATGTGATTTTCATTAATTTTTTCTCAAAAACTAGACGGTGAGTACAAAAATAATTTTGTGGATAGATGTATGATATACTATTTTATAACTGTGTAAAATTTAAAGCCTCAAAGTTGGGATTTTCAATAACCCCATAGATACGCGTAAAGCGTATTCTCAAATTTCAAAAAAAAACTACATAAAGTTATTACTATTATACTACTAACAAATATTTTAACTTTTAAAAATAAACTCACTTTTATTTTATTAATTTTTATTTTAATTTTATTTCACCAAAAACATGGTGCACAATTCAATGCAATGAACAACACGATTAAACTTTGTTTTATGTAAAAAATATTTAAAAAAAAAACTTATACTATGACTGTGTTATGCTGTAAATGCAAATGTTTAAAACTGCACCATAATTTTTAGAATAACGTGATGTATGGTAATCGTAGAATCGCCTTGCATTTATTACGTGAGTCATAAATAGCAATGAAACGTTTCAATTAAGCCAATAATGTTTAATCAGAATTACTAATTAACATTTCTAGTTGTATCTAAAACTGCATAACAAATATTTTTATTACAAAATTAACTAATTTAAAAAAAAAATTAGTGCCATTTTCCCGCAGTGTCCCTAAATTGGAATTGATTTTGGATAATCATTTTATTCTAATAAAACCAAAATTATAGTTTGGTTAACAGAAAAATATTTCTATTTACCCTTAAAAAAATTGTAATAAATAATGGTTAGAAACAAAAAATTTCGTAAGATTTAAAAAAATTTCAATTTATTTTAATAATGTGGCTCCTCATCATTATCTGATATTATAACCGCTGTAACTGATGCGCAAGATATATAAGGCTGGACAAAATTATTTAATACACTGCGTTTCAATTATTTTTGGCGTAGGGAAACTATAAAATATTAGGTATAGTATCAATGTATTATCGATTTTTGACAACTTTCGTTTAAACCGAAAATAACTTCATACCTACTTCTTCGTTTAGATAGAATACCGAAAATTATACACATTATCATTTACCAATACTTCCTTGATCTACGGTTAGATATGTTAAATAATTTCTTTGCGGTTACCAAGGCTAACGTATCAAATATACAGGGTGGATACCAAAATCCGGCCAACGCCATAACTCAGTTATTTTTTAAACCAATTACAAAGTTTGATACAGGAAATTAAATGGTGGTTACTCTTCTACATTTCCACGACAAGCAATTTTTTGTAACATTAACCATTTGGGCATTTTCATTAGCGTTAGTCATTTGATTAATTTTAAATGGCAACCCCTATTTTTTTAATTTTATTTGGATATGTCTCGTTATTCTGAGTTCAGATATGTATCAAAAGTCTGTACCTTTATAACAAAATTTTCAAGTAAAACAGCATTTAAAGTAACGGAATTGTGATGTAGTGTATTAAACAAATCACATTTTGCCATGTAAAAAGAAAAAAGTTAACCGCGAATCAAGTAAAGGTAATTTTAAGACCCTAAAGCAAGATTAAGGAAAATTTGTTGCAAATTTAATTTTAAACACATTTGTACTTCTATATTTTCCCCATAAGCTTGATTATTTTTGAAATATTTACAAAAACGCTAACCAATAAACTAATTTCGGTCCCAATTTTTGGTAAAAGCTCAAATGAGAGTTTTCAGGTCGTCTGGGTGCAGACACATAGATAAATACACAAGCTCACAGACAGACGGACACCGATTCGAAAACTATTTTTTTTTTTTCGAATGAGAATAGTTGTATAATTTTTGATTTTGAAAATTTTTATGACTACTATACTTTCTTTTACTTCACAAATGAAAGTAAAAACTAAATCACTCTCGGAGCAAGGGAGTAGTTATTCGTATGCAAGTGAATTTCTATATAATTCCCATCATATGTTTTAAGAAAGAGAAATTTCAGACACATATTTGTCATTTCGATCATCTAATGATTCATGAAATATGGTTATGTTTCTGTAAAAAATGACAAAAGTGTAAATCAATATCCTTGTTTTAAATTTTAGAGCTACCACTATTTTTAAATAAATTTTATCAAAGGGAAGTATACCTCAGCGATCTAGGCATCTGACTGAGGTCAACATTATGGTTTCTCATCCCTCATCAATAATAAATTTAAAAATTTTTGGCTTATATCAAGGAAGCTGTATGATATTCATCTTATAACGTCATACAAATAATGATTTTAAGCACGGATTGTACAAAAAATGTACTTATTTTTAATACAGGGTGCACCTTGAGCCACTTATGTAACGTTTTTAAATTTCATAAAAATGTCCTGATTAGATTACATGCTAATGTTGAAATAAAACACAGGTATTTACATTGTTTTACAAACATTGATATACGTAGAAGGGTGTTAAATGTGCAAAGCCCTCTCCCTCCTTACGTAAGACCTTTACAAATGTTAGTAGATCCTAAGCTAATCGAGATCATCAATTTTTAGGAGCAAACAACATTCTTAAAAGGTATCTAACAAGATTTTTTCTAAAGTTTGTATTTCCTAAACGAAGGTATCTTATTACAAACACTTCTTACACAGAAGAAAAAATTATCTTAAAAATATTTTCTTCATTGATGTATGTACGAAAATTTAAAGTTTTAAGCGCAAATTTTAATAAATAATTTTTTTTTAAAGTAACTTTTAGTATTTTAAGGAAATTTAAGTTTATATAATTCAATTTGTTTAAATAATAGTTGTGCATTTCATATTTTAAGAATAAAACTTTTAATTTTATATATACCGGGTGATTTATTAGGTAATAAACTGTAATAGGTGAAAGCTTGAAGAAACTATTGGTTTGAAAGAAGAAACAGTACTACAAAGAGCTAAATAATAAAAATAGGTATAAATTTTAAATAACCGGAACATTTTTTTTTACATAATAATGGTATAAAAATGTATATGCTGTTTCGTTTGAAAAATAATGTTACGCACCACAACAGTCTGAAATTTTGATACTTATAAACAAATGCCAAGAAAACCAATTGCTTAAATTATAAGTGATATGTTGCTTATAGTTTATAAATTATTTAACCTAAATTTGATATTTTTAAAACGCTTCTGAAAAAATATACAGGGTGTTCACCGAGGACTGGGACAGGGCAATATCTCGGAAATGCAAAAAGATATCGAAATTTTGAAAAGACACACTAACTCATAAATTGTGGCGCACATTTATTAAGAAAAAATTTTAAGTTTTGATCTCCCTCCTTCAGGTTGAACCATTCAACCATATTTTTTTAATGGAATAGTATATTTTTTTATCATGTTTTGATTCCTTGGATTTTTTTTATAACTTTTATTAAAACATGTTTAAACCTATCTCTAATAGTTTTCGAGGAAAAAAATATTTTAAATAAAATACAAACTTGATTTGATTACATAACCTCAATTTTTTATCATAATTTAAAAAAAAATAAAATACAATTTGTTGTAAATATTCTTACTTTTTGTCGTTTATATCGAATCAAGTCGTGAATGCTTAAAATTCTAAATTAAAATACAATTTGGTTAAAATTGAAATTATTTAATTCTCTCATAAATCTAGTAAGCGGCCTAGGTGTCAAAAATTACATATTTTTAAATTTTTAGTGATTTAGTACCTTTCATAATTTAAAATGTTTATATTTTCCAATGAAGAATATTTTGATATGATTATTATTTATGGAGAGTGTAGAAAAAATTCAAGAGCTACAAAAGAAATATATTAGGTCAGGTTTCCGCATAGGCGCCAACCAGGAAAGATTACATTTTTTCGTACTGCAAAAATTTTACAAGAAACTGATGGTTTTTCTAGAGGTAAATGCGTTTTAAATGATGGAAAAACATTTGAACATCTATTTTAGTATAATTTATATAATTTTGTATTTTAGTTTATGATAAAACTTGAGGTTACACCCTGTATACAAAACAGAAAAATAAATAATTCGAAAAACAAAAATCATCCTAAAACTATTTATACGTTTATGTATTAATGAAATCACATTAAAATTTAACTTTAAATCCAAAACAGAAGTAAAATATAGGGTGTTCCAATTAAAATTACAAAGTTACATAGTATACAAGCTTAACTGCACACCCTGTATATTTAAAATATTTTGCACCATGCAAATTTTTGAAACTTTTATTATCATAAGTTTTCATTCAAATCAATTATATAAAAAGTGGAGTGGAGTGTCCCACTCGACTTTCTAGTAAGCAAATAAAAATAACTTCACCCACCAAAAAAACTTAAAACTATTAATTTTATCAAAAAAACATAAGAGTACAAAAGTGTTAGAATTAAATTTTCATCAAATTTTGTTTTCATTATTTTTTTTAAATTTAACATTTTAAGAACTTATACTTGTTTGCCAATTTAATTATCTAATAATACATGAAATATAAGTATATTTCTGTCAGAAAAAAACAAATATGTCTTAAATTTGTAAATAAGTCGTGAAGTGACCACACCTCCAATGCAAGATTTCTATATTTTACTTTTCGGAAAGTATGGGAAAATGTTTTATACCATTTCCGTTCTAGCTGAAAATTACTCCAATTTTCTTACTTGATTAGAACTACTCCACATAACTTCATTTATCAATAAAACACCATTTTCCTATGTGTTGTTCCCATCGTTCTGTTAAGATTTTACTTTTTAAGAAAACTCGTAAAGAGTTGTGCTTACCTCCATTTATACTCTCCCGAAAAGAAAAAGTATAGTAATCGTGCGAAAAAATATATATTGAGATTTCATCAGATGTCGACGTTTTGAGGTCTTCTGAGCCAGAATTGATCATTTTTATCAAGATGTCTGTCTGTATGTGTGCGTGTGGATAGCCATTTTCTTGTTTCCTCTCTACAGGCTAAACGAAAACTCCAAACAACATGAAAATTTATATCTAAGATTCTTTTTGTAAGTTCTGGAACTGTATAGTTTTTGGATAAAATTGCTGAACCGGAAGTTTATTTGTACCATTTTTTAGTTTTTTGCGTCTAATTTCTAGTAAATAAATATTTTTAAAAAGTTTATAGAAATAAAGTTGCTGAAAAACGTAAGAGCAACAACTTTTATTTGAGACATTTTTTTATTGGGGAAAAGTTTTGTTTTTTAATTCGTGAAAGTCGAGTGGAGAACAACCCAAACTTTTTTTTGAAAATTTAATCCAATCTTATTAGTCTGTCGATCTTTTAAAGTGCAAACTGTTGTGCCGACATTTGAAAGCGTGACCAACACCCCTTTTGGACATACTATCTATAGTGTGCATTACTTCGGTAATTAGCCAGAAAGGTGACTGGTCCATGCTCTTACGATGGGATTCGAACCCGGGCTAAATTTAACATCGATGCATAGTTTATTCCTTAAATCAAGTAATGGTAATAATTAAAAAACGTTATTAAAATATATTATTAAAGTTATTTAAAATAAATTTTTGCAATTTTATTATTTTAGGCATAAATTTTATTATCTTTTAAAACTAATAAAACTTTACAAATCCTAAATAGAATTCGTGAAAATCGATATCTCAAAAACCTTAAAATTTTAAAAACCTAAAAAATGTTATACATAAATTGTAAAAACCCTAAATAAAATATCGTAAATGCCTTAAAGCTCGGAAAATGTTTAAGGTTTTAAAGAAAAATTCGTTAAACGTTTTGCTGAATTTGCCATGATAGACACCTTCGCGCCGTTCGTTCAATATTTTAGGAATATAGTTCGACGATACAGTCAGTGAGGATGCTGTAAGAACCTAGGTATGCGCACTTTTTAGTAATTGAGAAGGCACTTTAAGAAATAGAAAATATCTCTTAAATTTTAAAAACTTCTTATTATTATTAATTATTACTGTCAAAAAACAGTATGTCTACGCTAGAAGAAATCATAAAAAGTCTTCCTAACCAATCACATTTAATAACCTTTGCTCATTAATAAAAAAAATAATTTTCAGCCTTTTATTTTAAAATATGTTAAGAGGCTAAACTGTTAACTAAAATATTTTAACCTGTACCCATGTTTCCTTTCTAAACATCCTGTGCATGATTGAAACTGTATGAAAAATGTAATGCATAGTAATAAAATTTATATGGGTATCAGGTGTGTTATGTCCATGAAAAGGCTCGCCATACTTTCAGCGGTGAGTAATCATGGCGGGCTGAACCACACGGAAATGAGTACGGCCTCTGGGTCACCCCCGTCGCCTATACATGGGGTGAATGTGATGCTGGGAGGGTAAGTCCATATCTTTACCATAAATTTATACCCCCTTACTAACTGTTAAATCAATTTGAGATATCTCCAAAGGTCATTTAATTACTGCCCAAGTTTCTTGATTTATGTAGATTACGTAATATACTTCAAACATAATACATATCACTTACCTAAACTAATCAACGATGGTATTAAACATTTCCTGAATTAATTTTTGCATTATAGAAAATATTTAAACAAAATTAGAGTAAAAAATATTCAATAATTACGTCAAAACTACTAATTGATTTATCCATTATTTTTCTAAGTCACTCTTGAACAATTTAAATCATAATTTTAATCATTGAATAACTTAAAAATCGATTAGATAAATAAAACTGTGGTGGTTTTATTATATTGTCCTATCCTCAATTCTCAAAATTTATATAAAATACTTAAAATACTGATTATTATTTCGTTAACTATGGATTTTAAATTTCCAAACAGGAACTTATACTTTAGAGTTTAGACTTTCGCGACTGAGGTCAATGTAAGTTTTCTTACTTTCGGGTTTAAGTCATAGGACTTTTCCGCCTTGAGAATGCTCCCTGCAATGGCGAGCGAAACGTTGGCAACAACCAATAAAAATACGCGACTTAAACCCGAAAGTAAGAAAACTTACAGGAACTTATACTTTTTGTTG
>JARJDX010046527.1:0-13540 GCA_030264735.1 Gymnusa sp. GC000175 | reverse complement strand
GGCTCCTCTCCAGGTGGCGGATAGGATAACGCCTCCTAGATATGGGTGAAATAAAATTAACGAAAACTATCACTGTCCCAAATTTGGCAGCTGTAGTAAAAATTTAACCTTATAAAAACCAGTAGAACTGTTTCGACATTGATTGTCCAACAGCTATGGGTGGATAAGACAAAATAAACAGGGCAATCTTTAGCCATGGAGTTAAGAAATTTACTCTCATGGCGGATGAACAAATCAATGGCATACAAATGGAGAAGGCATAGGAAAACCTCTTCAATAAAAGTCCCCTTGGTATAAAAATCATTTCTCCACTCCCATATGTTATTCCACTCTCCATCCTCCATTCCTCTCTTCCCCATTGCCTCATTGACCTCGTCTCTGAAGGATCGTCTTGGCCTTCCTCTTCTCCTTCTTCTCCATCCCGTTATTCTTTTTATCCATCTATTTTTATTCGCTCTCCTTATATGTCCTTACCATGTAAGTCTTTTTTGTTCTATATTTGTCAGAACGTCGCTTTAAACCCTTATTTTGTTTTTAATGTCCTCATTCCGTATGTGGCCCAGTCTTGTGAGTTGACAGCATCTTCTACAATATTCCATTTCTACGGCGTTTATTTGACTTTTGTAATTTTTATATATTATCCAGTTCTTGGACCCATAGATCATTATACTTGAAATCATAGTCAGGAATATTTTTTTCTTATTTGTTCTTAATATTTTTCTATCCCACAAAATGAGGTTGATTTGTTTTATAACCGTTATTGCTTGTCCTACTTTCGATTTAATCTCTTCCTTGGTTGTGGTGTGAAACACAAATATTTAAATTTTTCGATTCCTCGGACTTGTGCTCTTCTGTCCAACTCCAGGTGTCTGACTAGTTCCTCTGTTGAAAGATATTTAGTTTTAATCATGTTAATTTCCTAGCCAGCCCTTATGTATTCTTCTTGAAGTTTTTTCACCATATAACTCAGATCCTCTTTATCCTGTGCTAATACCACCTAGTCGTCGGCGAAACTGAGGAAGTAGAGCTACTTATTTTTTATAGAAATTCCTATTTCCTCATATTTTCTTTTCCAGTTATAAAGACTTTTCTGTAGGAAAATATTGAAAAAGGTTGGTGAGGTGGTGCAGCCTTGAAAGAATTTTACTTTTCCATTCTTGACATTCACGATGTTTTTGTCATAAGGCTTTTGTATTGGTGTTATCATTTTTCAAGTGACCGCAATTGCTACCATGTTTTTCCATAATTAATTTCTTCAGACTGTATTATACGCCTTCTTTAGATTAATAAAGGCCATATGGATTGCCATATTTTTGGTTCGCTTTTTCTCTACCAATTGTTAAAAGTTGTATATATGGTCCAAGCACGATTTGCCTGCTGCTTTATCTTCGTCTATTTTTCTTTTATTTGTTTTTCTATTTTTAATAATTTATGTATGTCTTTGCGTCTATAAAAAACGTCTATGGTTGCTTAGCCTGCACACTTCCAGAAGTCTTTCTCCGTTATCATTTAGAGTTCCTATTCCTAAGTGGCATATCGCAGTACTTATGTGGAGATCACTTTCTCCACTGACTCTTGCAATCATATCTTCTGCTAGTATAATTTCCTGATGTCAATTTATTTTTTCTATTTCTTCCTGCAGTTACTTTACTGTCCTCATATTTCAATTTTCGTTATGTTGTCATAAGCTCCCATGACTTTATATTCCTTTTTCAATTATTCTTTATAATTATTGCAACTCCTGCTTTCGCTCTATCCTCCATTCAAGCACCACTCCAACACTTAAAGCTGTCATTTATGTTTTCAGTTCCGTTTTTTTTTCTTGGTCTCTGTTTTTATCAGCTTATCCAGGTTTGTCTCTAAGTCATAAGTTTTACATCTTATTCAACAGTTGGAGCATTACAACCGAAAACTACAACTAACTGATTGAACATCATACAAGTCAAAAAAGATAAGAAGGAATTTTATATAAAATTAGAAGAAGCCGAACGTAATGTGAAACAGAGTGACATAACAGTGGTAATGGGTGACTTTAACGTCAAAGTAAGATATGTAGAAGGTAAAGGATCACAGTTCTACCAAGAGAAAGGTCTCGTAATTGCAAATAGTCTTTTAAAACTCCCTGAGAAAATTTTTTACACGTGTTTCCTCAGCTGATACACCCAATAAAATACGTTGTAACCAAATTAATTACATATTAAAAAAGTATTTAAAGAAGAAGAGTTCAGGAATATTTGCTTTAGTCCTTGTGTGACAATAAGTCCAAACGTGTTGTCGTTTTTGGCTAATGAGTTGAGGAGTTTATTTTTCTTGCAGTTTAGGTATTTTCAGCTTCATAAGGAGTCCCTCGGATAAATACTGTTTTAAAATCGTACCTATTTCTTTTACATATCTTCTTTTTATATAAGGTAACGTATAAATACTTTTGCGACATTGATGTCTAATTGTTCTAACATCGTTTCAAATGGTGTTCCTATAGGTCTTCAGGAGTTAAGCAATATTGTTGAGGCACCTTTCAGTGTTTTAACACACTTCTTTTTGTGTTTTTCGTTTATTTTAATATCTTTTTTCATCACTTCGATATTTGTTGTTAGTCGATTATTGATTTAATGTTTCTTATTTCTTGGGTCCAAGTGTTTATTTATGTTCATAGAATCCGTTCAATGTTGTAAACTTATTTTGTTTGCATACGTCTATCAGTCATTCTCCATTGTTATTTGCTATTTTTTCACCGTATTTTTCCTAACACTTCGTCCGTATTTCTTTTCGCCACTATTCTGTTAAAGTCTCCGAGCAGTAGGTGCTCCCGCGATCTCCCAATGTTTAGTTGTTCAAAGAATTTTTTTATAGGTTACTATTGCATCATTATTGATTGCATATATTCCCTTATGCAGATTACCCTTGCCTGTTTTGGTCCGTGGGTGGTATTTTATTTCTTACCGGTCCAAGCCGGCGAGGGCATTCCTCTATCCGCCACCTGGAATCGCGTCCGATGGAAGACACCGATTTTTTTTTTCGAAATTAATAATTTAATTTCTGTAAACTCAAGTGAAATGTGTAAATGTAGAAACAAAAAAATAAACTATTTATTGATTCCCTAGCTCTCTTTGAAATATTATATACCAATTCCGTCAAATACTTCTCAATACCTTTTTCTTGCCAATTCTAAATAAAGTACGTACTTTTTACGTTTTATTTTTTCAAATAAATTTATTTGTTGATAACCCAAATTTTATTTTATTTAAAAAAAAAGAAAAAGCCAAATGCATAAGCATATATGTAAAAGATTTTTCTTACCAAAATGTGTTTTTGTAAACGTTTTTATTTTTATATTATGCGACAAAAAATGCGAAGAGCAGATTGTTCCACAAAAATCTCAATGTAATATCGCACAGAGAAAAGAATATATTGGTGGCTTATTTTTATTTTTTGCAATATTTTTCCTACCGAGATGAGATTTCGTGGTGTATCGTTTCTGATTTTCTTTTTATCGGTTTACAATTTATATCTACGATGAAAATCGGACTATATAAACGCAATTTTCAAATATTTTCATAACATTTTCTAAATGTTGTATTCGAAGGTGTGTAAATATTGGATAATTGCTAAAATAAAAATAAATTAATTAAGTATTAATTAAAATAAGCAGGTGTATGTTAAATGTTAAAATTTCGTTCAGTATTAATGCAAAGTGTTTCAATAGCGTGCGAGTCAATCAAAAATGAGAACAAAACATAAATGGGATAGAAACAAGTTTAGGTTTGTTCATTTCCTATCTTTCAAGAAGTGATTGATGTGTGGCTAACATAATACCTGCGAATTCCCATTTACCAACGCTTCTTGCAAACTTTACTACAAATAACGCCTTCAGTTGCGACTACCATTAAATTACTTAACGCAATGCAGTCATGTTTTATTATACTCTTGAAATATGCATACAAATTCCTAAATAAAAACAATTCAACAGAGGAGGAAAATTTAATGTTCACGTTCATATACAAAAATTCAAGCAGACTTTCTTTTTCCTACGGACAAATTTAACTTTATATTGCGTTCACGAGAATTTACGTTTAACTAAAATATTAAATTCTTCTGAAACGCTGCATTAACTTTCCGGATTATATAACCTTAACTGATTACATAAATGCAATTTATAATCATCATTTCCTGTGATGAGAAACGCCAATCATTAGCTGCCAATGCTTTTAATATATTATACGATATATAAATATAACCAACGAAAACTATAATTTTTTTTATTTTCATTTACGAAGTAACAGAAAGTATAGTAATCGCTAAAATGTTCAAATTCAAAAATTTTGCGAAATTATCCGTTAGTTATTCCTCTCTTTCAGAAAAAAATGTTTTCAAAGTGGTTTAACAGATCGGTCTGAAAATTCATATTTAGTAAAAATTGGGTGCTTTTTCTGATTTTTTTGTTCTTTTTTGTAAATACACATTTTAAAAATTATCAAGTTTATGGAGTATAAAAGCATTTTGCAAAAAACTGCAACAAATATTATTCAAACCATTTTTTAAATTTAATATTTAACTGTAACTGTTGTTCGTTGTTAAATAAAATTGTTTGTGAAGTTATTCCCATCAAGTTGCAAAGACATATCTTTGTTATAATCAGCTGACAATTATTGAAATATCGCTATACAGGGTGCTCCAAATTGAGTAGCCTACTATAGGTATCTTTTTCATTATTATAGATAGAGACTTGGTTAAATGGACAATGTCTTAAGATTTATGCTAAGAATTTATAAAATTTTAAAAAGTTTGAAAATAATTCAAAAATATGAAAATCGCGATTATTTTTTTAAGTGAATTTTCTTCGTAAGCTTCATACAAAATTTACGTGATTCAATAAAGAAAACCTAAAACTGCTGTCAAATAAAATTAAAGATGGCGGTTTTCGAGATATTAATAGCAACTTTCTTATATTAAATAAAAGCATTATTTGATTTTTGCATGATCTATTTTTAACGATGCCAAAATTATGAGAAATATTATTTGTTAAAATTTTAAATTAAGTAGGCATGAAAACAAATGCAGGTTTAAATTATTCATAAAGCAAAACAATATAACTCCATGTCACTAAATACTAAAATAAAAATAAATTATTGTAAATGCTCAAAATGTTGGCCGTTATTAGCTAAACACAATTGACACCGTTTTGCTACACAGCGATTTACTTGTCGCAATGTATTGCGATTAACGCATCCGTAACAGCTTCACGTAGTTCTTCTACATTATTATAATTAAACTTACTTTCGTATTCTTTATTATTAAAACGGTTATTTAAATATTTCGAAAAATGTTTGAAGAATTTCCAAATATTGTTGCAAACATTATGGGATCAAGTAAACGATTTCCCAAAATGTCACAAAAAACATTTTAGCCAAACTATAAGTGAATTTTATTGTGCCCAATAGTGTTTGTTATGCCGGTTATTTAACTGACTGTTAGAAAAGTATGTTTCATTAGTCCTTTAAAGGTCATTAGTCCTTTAAAATAAAACATTTTTGTATCTTTTATTATTACGGAGAATTTTCATTTTTTTAAAAATCGCTATTTTCAGTTTGGAATTTTGAAAATCTCAGCAGAATCTTAGTCAGCACAAAAATCTCTCTACCATTGTGCATTTACTTTTTTATGATAAGAAAGATACCCATACTAGGCTACTAAATTTGGACCACGCTGTATATGAGCCAATAGTGACGCATGTCACTATCGATGTTATAACCAACATACATTTTAACAAAATAAAATTGCAGAGATATTCAAAAAAACCTAAATATCTGATAATAAATGAAATAAAGTTATGTTAATATCAATTTATAAACGTACAGTATATAAGTCGTGTGCTGACCCCACCTCTATATTATTTATGCAAATTTTATTGATTTTTGTACTTATTTCGTTAAATTTGATTAAAAATTTTATAAAAATTATGGAAATTTTGACGAAAGTCATTTGTGATCAATTTTTAAAGCAAAATCACAGAAACTTTTACGAAAGTTTCTTTAACTTAAACAAAATAATATATTAAACGAAAAGCATTAGGTTAAAGAAAACTTTGTCAAAGTTTCTGTCATTTCGCTGAAAAAATTGATAAAAAAAATTATTTTCGTCAAAATTTTCATACTTTTTATAAAAATTTTATTGATTTTGATCAATTTTAAATGATTTTCATCAAAATAATTGAAACTTTCATCAAATTCAACAAAATCACTCTAATTTAATCAAAATCGTAAATTTTTTATTTAAATCATGGAAATTATAAATATCAACGAAATTTTGACCAAAATCATTAAAATGATTGATATTTTTATGAAAATAATTAAAATAATTAAAGTTTATGAACAAGTCAGTAATTTTTTTATCAAATTTAAAGTACTTTGGCTAAAAATTAATTAAATTTGACCAAAAAACCTCAAAATTTCTATGAATTTTATTGAAATTTTAACGACAAATTTAAATGATTTTATTAAAATTTTGTTGAATTTGATGCACAATTTATTGACTTTTAGATAAATTTTGATTTTTTTACAAATTTATATCATTCTTGTTAACTTTTAATGATTATGATAAAAATTATTTTTACTAATTTTAATGATTTTTCAAAATTTCGACGATTTTCATAAAAATTTTCATGAATCGAATAGAAACTTTGATGATTTTGATAAAATTAGAGCGGCTTCTGTCATAATTCCATTATTTTGTTATAAATATACCACGATAGAAATTTTTATGATTTTAATAAAAATGTAAATAATATTTAAAAAAAATGGAGGTGTGGTCACTACATGACTTTTATTTACGAATTTAAAACATTTCCGTTACTTTTAATGAAAACATAATTATATTTCATTAATTATTAGCTAATTATGATGGCGGTATGTGTTATTTTGTGAAATGTATGTTGGCAATAACTGCGATAGTTACATCCGTCACTTTTCAATGATGATATATGATATATAACCTATTTCATTAATTTTCAGCTGATTATAATGACAGTATCCTTAGTATCTGCAACTTGAGGCAAATAAATTCAATAAAATGTTGCTTATCAACAAACAAGTTTGAGTTCCTAAAATGTTAAATTCTTGAAAAAAAAAAGATAACAACAAAATATGATGTTAATTTAATTCTAAACACTTTTTTTATATTTTTTTCCATAAACTTGATAGTTCTTAAAACACGTATTTGCAAAAAACCGAAAAACCTAACCAATAAACCACCACTTGCGGTTGGTGGATTTCAGCTTAAAGTCAATGGGACCTTCCAATTTTTGTTAAAATCTTAAATATAAATTTCCAGGCCAATCAATCCTCTGGTCTGTAAAGAGGACACATACAGACAGACATACATACACACAGACCCCACTAAAAACAACCTTTTCTAAATGAGGGGAGTAGAAAATGGATATTTCCGCAAAATTCTCTGCGATTACTTCACTTTTTTTTTACTTCGTAAATGAAAGTAAAAAATTATTGGTTTTAATCGTTTTTAAATAATTTTTATCAATATTTTGCTTTGCTTAAATTTTGGTAATTTTGACAATTTTCTTTAATTGTAGTAAAAATGTTGATTTAAATTAAATTATAGTAATTTTTATCAAAAGTTCAGAGATTTTTTTTAAAATTTTGATGATATTGTAAATTTTGGGTGATTTATTTTAATATAAGATTTTTTAATAATAATTTCAACAATTTTATTTTCATTTAAATGTTTTTTTTTAATAATTTCAATGATTTTAAAAGAAATTTTAATGTTCTTGATTAAATTTTACTGATTTTTGTCCCAATTTCGTTGAATTTGATAAAAATTTCATTGACTTTATTAAAAAAATTTGATAATTTTGTTCGAACATGAGTGATTTTTTGAAAGTTTTAATGATTTTCATAAAAATATCTCTAATTTTTTCACATTTATTAAAGTTAATTAATTTCTTTAAAAATCTAAATAACTTTTATACTTTATATAAAAATTTTAAATATTTTTCTTAGATTTAAAAGATTTTTGTATAAATATTTTTTAAAATTTTATGGATATGGATTAAATTTAAATGATTTTAATATTAATTATCATTATTTTATTTAAATGTAAATAAAATGATGAAAATTAGTTTTTTTTTTGCAAATATTTCAAAAACGTGTAAATTTATCGAAAAAACAAGTACTTACAAAAGTAATAAAATTGTAATTTTGCAACAAATATTTTTCTAATCATTTTTTTTTAATTTTACTTTTAAAAAATTTATTGTTGTTCGTGACCAAGTAAGATATTTTTAATGAAATTACCCCTCTCGTATATTTAAAAAAAAAATTGCATACGGCCACTATAATCTGTTACAAGGGACGGATATATCTGAAATTAGTAAATAAAAATGATGTGGTGACCGCACCTCCATATTAAAATAGTAGTCTCAACCAGTGGACGGATACAATGATATCGTTGGGCTGTTATAGTATTTATATATTGGAAATTACTTTGATTTAATGTAATTTAAATATTAAATTTGTAACCAAAAAAAAAATGTATCGACCCGTGTTTAGGCGAGACCCCTCGCTTTAAGGTGTAGGTGAAGTCTACTGCCAGTCTCATTTTTACTTCTGTAATGTAAGTAAGTAACATGACTTTTAAGGTGACTTTTGAACCACCCAAGAGTAGAGAGAAATTTTAAACTTTTGTGGTAGGTTAACCAGAATAAAAAAATTTACCAAACTTATTCTTTTATGTCTGTTTATTTCCAATGAATACGAATAAAACAATGAGGTAACCTGCATAAAAAATAAGGAAGGAAAAAATTGTTCGGAAATTCTGCAATTTTATTGTTGTAATTTCATTTGAAAGTCAATGTTTCCATCAAATTTCCGAACTCATCAGATTTGAATATTTTTTCCATATAGAAAAGCCAATATCGCATGTACCCATAAATGTGTTCGATTTACAGCGAAGGGAGGAAGTTTTAACTAATCATTTCAATTTTTGTTTGCACATTTAAATATTTTTTAAATAAATCAAATTATCTTGAATGGCACGTTATTTAAAATTGATTTTGTCCAATGTTCACAAATTTTCAATGAGTTTTATTAACTGATTTGATGTAAAATTTGTGGTAATATATTAAGAAATGGAGATTAAATAATAAATATTTTATACACAATTAATATTACTTTTAATGAATAAAATCATTATCCTAACATCGATGGGTTTTTGCTAATATTATCATTAAGAATTATTTATTTTAATTTTTTTGGTTAATTTTTTTCTTGATTTAAATTTGTCACTTTATTTTCATTAAATAATATTAAAACAAAAGAATTTTTTTATTTTTTATAATATTTTATCAATTGTAAGTAATCTTCTGGGGTTTATCTTATTTATTAAATCTACTTATCTTGTAATAGGTTTATCGGTACATAAAAAATATTTGTTTAAAGAAAATGCTGCAAAAGTTTATTTATATATTTTAGAAGAAATAGTATTTTTTAGTCCTAAATATTGATTAAAATAAGGTTTCAGTCTTATAATTAAGACATGAACGAATATAATCTTTAAAATTCCCGGCGCATTCACCAATATTATAACTTAGAAAATTGATAATATTAAGTGAATAAATATATTTTTTTATTGTTTAATAAAAAAAAGTGTAGTCACCACACGACTTTTATTAACAATTTTTTAAATGTAAAATTTTGAAAAAATGGTAAATGGTGGCAACAATTTTTTTTTGTAAATTTAACTTTGAACACTTTTGTGCTTAATAGCTAGGTATATTTGCAAAAATAATAAAAAAACTATCCAATAAACTATAATTTACGGTTTATGGATTTTAATCTTTTAAATTAAGAGTTTATACCAGGGTTTCTCAAACTGTGTTACATGTACCACTAATGGTACATTAGTCTGGTCTTATTGGTACATAAAATATTTAGTTACTTACAAAATATTAATAGTCCTTTAACCATTTTTCATATTTTTACTTTCATTTTTATTTTTTTTGTAAAAACTTTTTTGATTTAGTTTTAATTTAAACAATTTTTATTTAAATTTTGATTATTTTAGTCTCTGGCTTATATAATAAATTGGGTAGGTTGGTATGATTTCCCACTGTTGATCCCCGTGACTGTCTGATATTTGGCGACCCAGTAACAAATACGGAATATTTTGAATCAAATGCAAATTTGAATGCAAATTTTTTACATATTCGAAATTTTTTTTTTTAAATAATATTTTTAAAATAAATCCACTTTTGAATTATTTTTTTTTTTTTTAAATAAATTTTAGCGAATTTTTAACATTTTTGTGTATGACATTTTGCAATTTTCAAATGGATTGCTAACATTTTCGAACGACTTTTTTTTTCATTTTAATTTTCTTGCTATTTTCGAACGTATTTTTGACATATTTGAACATCTTTTGGCTATTTTAGCGATTTTTGACAATTTTAAGCATTTTTAAACATATTTTTGCCATTTTTAAAATTATTTTTGACATATTTAAATACTTTTTCACGTATTGAACCATATTTTTTGACATTTTCGAATAACCTCTGAAACTTTTAAACTAGTTTTACCATTTATAAGCATATTTTAAAAAATCTTGACATTTTGTAGCTAATTTTTAACATTTTTTAATAAATTTGGATTTTTTTTAACGATTTTACCATTTTGTGGGAAACTTTTGATACGTTTCAACGAATTATGATATTTAGAAGAAATTTTTAGGTTATGACAAATTATAATAATAGTATATCGGTGCTTTTTCTGTATTTTTCTGTGATTGGTTTTTTTCTGGGTGCTTTTTTGTTTGGTAAATATGACATTTCCAAAGAAATTTTTTTATTTCTTTCATTTTTTATGGCATTTTAGATGTTTTCCAAAGATTTTTTGACATCTTTAAGAAAACTTCTTGAATTGTTTGAAATTTTTTTTTTACTTTAAAATAAATTTTTTCCATTCTTGACGAAATTGTGGCTATTTTCATAGGAATTTTACCCTTTTTTGAACAAATTTTTGACATTTTTAAATGAACTGTAATGCATTTTTTTATAAATTGTGATAATTTCTATATCTGTCACTTTTGACAGAAACATAACCTTATTTTATTAAATCAGCTGTAAAGACTAAACTAACAATAGCAAGCGAACAATATCTGGTGGACGAGATCTACCTTAAGGCCTTAATCGACCGTTTGAGCACCCCTGATCTATAATTATTATTACTAAAATATTTTTTAAGACAAAATACCAATAAAATTTTAAAATACCTAGAGGCTTATGGGTAGCAAATAAGGTCAATTAGATGATAGTATGATAAAATCCATAATATATTTATTTTATTTACGTTATATTATATACATAATAACAGTAGTTTATTTTCCGATAACAAAATATTTACAAATTGCTTGAGTAACCGAGTTTAAATGTAGAAAAAATGTTTTATAACGCTACTTGTACTTAACAAAGCTTTTTTTATTGCTTATATTAATTACAAAACATTCTTCATATTTTTTTTATAAATACAAACATATGGTAGACATAAAAAACTTTAAAGAAATTCCTATAAAATTTAATATCAGATAAAAATTTGAAGAATATCAGTCAAAATATTTATAATACTATACGTCATTTACATCAAAAGAGAATAAATTAGTCTGCTTCAAGAAACAATAACCGCCTCAAGCCAAAGAAATTAAATTTCTTGGCCTTAGGCTCACTTGATGTGCAAAATGTTTTAGACCAAGTTGTAATCAAATTAAAATTTATTCTCTAATAATATTTTTACAGGTTTTTTGTATTACACAGATTTTATAAAAGAAAAAAGTACAATTTAATAAGCATAGGAATGTCATTTAGCTACAAATATAAGAGAAAGTATTTAAATCAAGAAAATTTTAATTTTTGCGGAAGTTTTATTTTTTAATCTAAAAAAGTATTGGTTGAAGTGTTGTCTACCTGCCTGTTTATTTGTCCATATATGTGTCTCCTTCTTACTACAGCCCATGCGGTCAACGAAACTATATTTAAACTTATAACAAATATTGGGAGTTTGCTTGAATGCGTAAGCTATACGGACATGTTTTCAATCCTTCAATGGTGAGGCACTTAAGCAACTGAAATCAATACAATCAGGTATTGCAAAACGTGATCAAGTGAAATTTTAACAAGTTTAGGGACGTTAATGCGTGATTGCCGTATATCACCAATTTAACTGGCCAGGTAAAAAAGAGAAATTAAAGAGAAGAAGCGAAAATCGTACCGATTGGAAGCAACAGCAAACAGATAGTCAGCGAAAAGCTTGGTGGTCAAAATATTTTATAAAAAATTAATTTACTAAAAATAAAAGATAAAACTAGGGTTCCCTATTAGGAATAAATAGCAATAAATATCCCAATGCAAACTTCATGGTCATAGAACTTTCATTTAATACACATCTACTATAAAAAGCGAGAGAGGACAACTTAAAAATGTGGAATGTAGTCGGATACAGAAAAGAAACGCAAAAACTAAATATTCCTAACATTGGGCAAAGCAGAAACTGAAGAATAAACGAAATAATATATAGTTGCCTAATAGTGGCTACGGCTATTCATGGACTAAGGTCAACGGCTGTAAAAAGCAAATAACACATCGTTGAAGTACACGAAAAGAAAAATAATAGGGCTACTTCTCTGTACACAGTTTCTAAAGAACAAGTCAATAACAAAAAGGCTAAACATTTACCAACTAAAATATTGGGCTAATATTAAAAGAAGGAAAAGTATACTTAATGCAAGCGGCAAGAGCAATTGGCAGGGAAAACAAAAAGATAGAAAGACCCCCCTAAACATGAAACACCACAACACAACAAACAATGATGTGGACTGGTATTAAAGAAAAATAACAGAAAAAATAAGCGAAATAAAAATAATTACTAAAACAGAGAGAATATGGAAAGTGGAAGATGTATGACATTTTAAACAAGCTGAAGAAGATGTATGACGTTTCGAACAAGACGAAATAAAAAAAAACAGGAAAAGTGCGTGAAAAAAAGAGATGATTATGGCGCATAATCACATCCAAACTGTCACGATCACTCTCCTTTATGCTCTGCAATCATTCCTTACATATTTATTAATACAGTAAGTGTCCTATCCTTTAAATGTCATTTTTGATAATTGTCATTATGCGTTAATTGTCATAAAATTTAAATCATCATTCTGATAACTGTCCTGTAACAATAGTTGCATATTATATTGGTGATATATTTAGACAACCATGCAGTCCTATTTTTAAAGTAGACTTTTAAAGGTCCTTTCACACACATCACTCATGTCACAGTTCAATCAACGTCTCGAATCAGAACCGTCGCACCAAGTCTCATTCAAAATAGCGGCTACAGCCTATACGTCAACCCGACATCAGCTGCACGCGACGCGAGCGCCGCTCTAGCGGCGGCGCGCGACAATGACTCACTGACCGGTTTAAACCTGGCATTAGCACGTCCTAAGCATCTTTCACAGACGATAGAAAACTTTGGGGATGGTC